>JAOQGH010000006.1:2892389-2953489 GCA_025769975.1 Gallinago jamesoni
GAATGGGCTGCCCAGGGCAGTGGTTGAGGCACCATCCCTGGAGGGATTTCAAAGCCAGGTTGACATAGCGCTTAGAGACATGGTTTAGTGCTGGTTTTTCTCAGTGCTAGGTTGATGGTTGGACTCGATCTTAAAGTTCTTTCCAATCCAGACAATTCTATGATTCTATGATTATTTCATCCACCCCTAATCCCTTTCTTAAGCTTCTGGGTGTTGTTCTGAAGAGAAGAAAATGCTTTTATTCTGTATTGCTTGTGGATGGTAGATTCTCTGTGTTCCTTCCTATGACAGTGTGGGGAGGTGATGATGGCACCCAGAGAGGGATGGGTGAAGAGGAACTGGGTGATGCTGGTGGTGTTCCCACACCTCAGACAGCATCTTACAGGGACATGCTCAGCCTGGATTTAAAGCACAGCGTGAGAAAGACTCGCGGACGACACAGCAACACAGAGCTCCCTGCCACTGAGAAAACAGCCACGGCTCAGCCCCACATCTGGACCAACCCTGCAGGGTACCCAGCCCAGTTCCCCCAGTACAAGTCCCTGGCCACGCTCCCTCTGAGGACACAGACAGGCTGGGAAATCGCAGGAGGTGGCAGATCACACATGGTTTGAAGAACACTGCAGTCTTCCAAGGTCTTGCCCTATCCTTGGATGACATAATTGGGGACAACAAAGAGCATCTTGCTCACAGGGTCGCATTGGCTGGTAATACAGGTCCCAGTCCCTTCCTGGAGCTCCCCAGCAGAAGTTCTGTGTCTAAGGTTCATTAAATGGGGGACATTTTTAGCTGTCCCCATTATGAGAGACAGCAAGGCAGAGCTCAATCAGGCGTGGACTGTGAATGTTTTCCAGCTGGTACCACTCATGCTCAGCACTGGATTATTTTGTTACATTTCTCTGCCCTTTGTTACTCTTTGTTCAGAGATGGTGGGATGGAATTTACCATATCTTTAAACTGTCATTTAGTGACACAGCTGCAATGCTCATGTGCTTATCTGGTTTCCAGCTTTTTTTCTCCCCCCGCTTTGTTTTTCCTACAACGCACATGTATTAGTAGCTTTCTCTTGAATTTGCTTATTTTCCATGTGTGCATTAATTCCTAAATTACAATGTGTCGTATCTTTTCAACTGCTCATTAATGTCTTTGTAACTATGATATTTTATGGCAATTTAACTGTGGAGATTACAAATAAAATTATCAGCTAAAAGCAGAATGATTAGTAAACCAAGATAAATGCTGTAAATTAATCATCATTTCATACATTGTACCAAGGTTTTAAATTTTTATGTTAACACAGAAGATGCAAATTGTTGAGGTGAAATTGTTGTGGCAATTTTAACTATATAAAATATTGTTCCTTAAACACAAACAAAACAGAGGTTGGACATTTTTAGCTGACCTGGTCCTTCCGAGTCGATGCAGCATCTGACATGAGGGACGGGTCCTCATGTAGGAAAAGGGCCTTAGATGCAAAGAGAACATTTTTTTCTGCAAAATAACAGAGGGAAATCTTTTAATATTAGAAGTAGCAGATGTGCACCCTGACACCCTCTAACACGAAACACACACAAACATATTCCTCCCGTGTCCAAATACAGAAGCAAACACAGACACACACACTCCCCTCACATTTTAAATTATAGAGCATTGGCTCAGCTAGACAGAAAATGTGCAGGGTTACTCCCAGACAAAGATTAATCTCTCTTTGATATATTCAATACTTCACATGCTCCACATTATCTGGTGAGTATATATGCCTTGCCTTCAAGAATGTGATGTACTGTGCCATACATCATCCTCTAATTTATTGAGTGCACCTCTGCAGCGCGCACTGTGCATCCCTGCCCAGGGCCACCAGCACACACCAGTCCTCCACCTCGCTCTTCCTAGCCCCAGGGCTCCCCTGAGCGTGGCTGCTGCCTTCCCTGGAGAGATTCCAAACCCACCTGGACACGTTCCTGTCCAACTTGCTCTGGGTGAACCTCCTCTGGCAGGGGGTTGGACTAGGTGATCTCCAAAGGTCCCTTCCAACTCCCCCCCGTGATTCTGTGAACAGCAACATCCTGAGAAATGAGTTAAGTAACAGGACAGACAGTATCCCAGCAGGAGCCACTGGAACAAGCAAAGCACCTGGATCCACACACTCAGACTCTGGCACCCAAGCACAGGCTCTCCCAGCTTTATTTTACAGACTTAAAATCCAGCTGGGACAGTTGAGTTTTCTATTTGCCATGCTTACCTACTTGTATTACAGCTGTCTCTTATAGGTGAAGAAGCTGAGAGACAGAAAGCTGACCCTGACTCACCTAAATTATCTTCATCTTCAGAGAGATTTCCATGGAAATGGAGCAGAAGACACTTCTCTTTCCTACACCAGCTCCTCTCAAGACGCCTGATGTGCCCACCAGTATCGGAGTCGCAGGCTGAGAGATGCCAACAGCCTACATGGTCAGAAATGGGAGGAGAGTAAAATGGACAGATATAAGTTATATCAAAGGCCTGTAGAGGAAGAGCCTGGAGTAACATCTTGCAGTTTTTTGCTATAACCACAGAACAATTTGCCTGCTGCCCTGTAATGGACATAACGATAATGGTGTGACTAAACAGACTAACCCCACGTATGTCTCTTTCTTCGGTGTACGTACGAGCACTGTCGTCTACAGCTGCACTTAAATGGAAGCACGCTGCATAAATATTGATACTTGCTGTGATTAATATTGCTATTTATATTAGCAATGAATTGGGTTCACATAAAAATAATTAGCACAGCATGCCTGGGTATTATTTGCTCCTAATTATATCACAGTTCATTTCACCAACAGCAACGTGTCACCAAGTCAATAACAACCAATGATTAATACACAGAATGTATTACCTTAAAATAATACCCCATGTAACTCCTTGTGTTATGATGGAATACTATTAGGAAGTCCCTGGATAATTGCTTCAGGTGAGCTCCCGACTGGAGTTACTAATATTAACATAGAATGCAAATGCAAGGACAAAAAAAAGGTGTTACTCAGCGGTTTTGTTTGTTCATTTTCTTGCTTTTATTCTTTTTTCCATGATTTCCTTTCATACCTCGAGAGCCAAGGGTGACTGGGCGCTCTAAAGCATCAGCACTACCATTCTGCACCTTGTCACCCCCAGCAGTCCCAGCACTCGCTCTGGTGTCCTTTCAGTAACCCATTCTGGAGCACCCAGAGCCCCTTCACCTTCCCCCCGAGAGCTCTACAGGTACTTTTAGAAACACCTCCCACAACAGACAGACTCAGGCAATTACGTCCCGCTCACACCACCCAGACAGCAGCATAAATATAACAAACATGTAATAAACCCAGCCAACAAAATCCTCCCCAGAGTCCGCCTCCTACATCTGCCCAGCCTCACTCATCTCCCCACTCCCCTGAGCAAGTCATTTAACCACTCACTTTGCCATCTGGAAAGCCGGGACGGTGCTGCCGCTCCAGTACTCCCAGGCTATCAGGAGACTTTGTTTACTGGAGTTTGTGAAGAAAACTGAGATTTGGGGGATGAAATGAGTTGTCATGGGCTCCATTCTGCAAGATGCTGGCTCTGGCCAGGATCCAGCAAAGCACTTAAGCACTCGGTTACCCCTTAAGAAAAGTAGAGCAACTTTTCCACTAACTGTGACGAAGAAAATATATTCAAAGGAGCTTTAAAAATAGCTTAGATGAAATGGGGCAATTCAGTACAAGTGCTAATTCCAAGGTACAAGAAGAATGGTTTCAAGTTGTTCTCGAGAGCAGCCTTTTCCCTTTTGGCTTCCACTGGCACCTGCAACCTTTAAACAGTGGAAAGCGGCCACGTGTCAGAGTCAGAATCAAAAACTTTGAAGGATAAAGATTCGCAGATCGTTTTAAGGCAGCAAATACAAATTTCTCTTTCCTCATCACTTATTAAGTTAAGACAAACTTGGACGTAAGTTAATACTTCTTGCCAATATCTGTCAAACATAGAGCCAGCTCACAAATACTAAATATCCCACTGTACATTGCACAGCCATAAATCAGCCTGGGCAGTATTAACATCCTGAGCATCTTTATGGTGTGCTACTGCCCCCAAGTGTAATAAACATTCCTAACAGGAACCTTAGAACTGAAAAATGCTGTCTTGGTTTGCATTATCGCAGGGCTAGGGGAGTGTCGTGGATAAAATATGCTGGCTCCCTGCAGCTCCAAAACCAAAGGAAAAATCAAGTGAATATCTGAGCGCAGGGATGTCTGGATTTTGCTTAACCTGTTAATGACAGGACAGCACCGTCCCTCCTCGTTTATTCTATAGTATCTTCATACACTTCAGACAGACGTTTGTAACCATCTTGTAGCAGCACAGAAAACAACAGATCTTGAGACAGTTGGGGTGAGATTTTTCGGAACAGTTCACCTCTTATTTAGCTACAAAAATAATTAAAATTTGGAAGTTTTCAGTACATTAACTGAAGTACTTTTATCTGAGAACGTTAACACTTTCTGAAGAGCAGGTCTCTAGAAAAAAAAAGGCTTTTAAACATAATGCTGAGCATCGTGCAGAGCCTGGCAGAGCTCTAGAAAGGCCTCAGTGATGGGTACAAATACCAATAGGAGAGAAAAAAAAGATAACTCCTCATAAAAGCGGCAGAAACTCTCAACTCTGATCCATTCCACGCAGCAAAGGTTTCTCTCCAAGCAGAAAACAGAACCAGCTTCCTGTCCCATCAGACTTCTCAGCTGCTGCTCGCCCAGCAATCTCCACCTGTAGACATAGCTAAAGTCAAAATCCAGACAAAGTCAAGGAATCAGAAAAACCTCAAGGAAAAAAAATAACCAGGCCAATCGTTTCATTTTTATTTCAACCCAAAGCAGTGCTTTCAGCCTGATATGTTGAGAACAAGGTCAAATCCTAATGAAGAAGCCCATTTTGTCACTTTGAAAATGTTAAAATAGGGCATATTGAAATTAATCAAAAAAGGAAATTACTGCAAAAAAATCCACTATCTTCTTCTGCCCACAAACCCAGTATTATCAGCAGCATTTTTTGATTAAAAACAACATAATGGGAAAAATTCTCAACACCTGTACTTGGTACCTCAAGAAATGAGCTACTCAGCAAGTACTTAGTTTAATTTACAAGAAGGAAGATGAAGTGGCTAAAATTTGCTTCTCTTACTTTCTAAACACCTATTTTTTCCATGTAACATGAACGGAAGCAGAGCCCACGCTCCCACACGTGCCCCAGCCCCAGTTGCAGTGGGGTTGTGCCCAGCACCAGCTTTGCAAACCAAAGGGAAAAGGGACAGGGACACTTGGCTCCCATTCCTGGGAGACCGGCGCAAGCCACGTGCCAAACACGGATGGGCCAGTCTCCCAGTGCAGTCCCATTTTCAACATACTTTGAATAAGTTGGGCAGCAGTAGGGCAGGGGACAGCAGGCTTTCAGAGCAGGAACTGCCATGGCTGGGGCTTTGCTGTTGTGGCTATCACTCCATCTGCCTGCACATCAGCCACAGCAGCCAGGGCAAGTGTTTCACAAGCCCCCCTTGTCCCTGATTTTTCTCAGCACATGGGATGACCCATCTCTTATTCTCAAAGCTTAGGAACTTGCCTTTTTTCCAGCAGAAGATGGGGACTTGCCCGTGCAATCCTTTTTGGAAAGGGAAGGGGCCACTTGCCTGATCTTTCAGTTGAGTCCAGGGAGGCATCTATGGGCTCGGTCTAAGGAAGTCACCAAAATAACTAAGGAAATGAAAGCTTATTTACCCACAGGCTGTAGAGTAACTTGCACCTACACAGGAAAGCTTTTTGAGGTTACACTGGAAAAGAACAAAAAGCTTTACTTGGCTAAAACAGCCTCTGATCCTCAGTCCAGGCCATGGGGGAAGGACTTTCACAGTCATGATAAGGGAGAGCTTCAGTGTCAGCACCCTGAGATCAAGCCCCCCTCCAACTGGCAGGAATATCCCTCTACGTTCCCATTTCACCCATGGACTTTGCCTTTCAAGATGGATTAACCCTTTGATTGCAAGATTAATTTCCCAATGAAAAGTGCACACCCAGAGGGAGTGACAGTGATAATGAAGACCAACACATCTGCCAGAGAGAAGTAGCTGCGGAACGGAGCCCGACGGACGGCTGCAGAACCTTCCAGGGTACGGGGTCCACTGCCTCCATCGCTCAGACACACACAGAGCAGGGAAGACAGATGATGTGTGGTTACCCACAGAACTTTATTAACACATGCAGCTTGATGAAAATATGCAGGCTAAGCTTTTTCACTTTTTTTTTTTTTAAATAAGATATTTTCCACTAACAAAACTGATTTTTAAGTATGGAACAGTCATTTGCCAGGTTTTCAAAGCCATCTGTTTTCAAAGCCTACCTTCCTTGTTGTTTACCACAGGCTGTCTATCTGTTTTAACAACCTCCACTGGGATTTCACATACCTCATTATGCAAAATCACTACTTATGCATTCACTCCAGCACTTGTCTAACTAATCTGCACTCATAACACCTTCTGCAGAAGATGCAGCATCCCTCTTCAGAGCCTGCAGATCAAAAACAACACTAGCTGGTGTCATAGCAAGACAAAACATAGCCTCCTGTGTATTACTGTTGTGATACGGGCCTAATCCAAGACTCCTTGGAGCTGCTAAAGTATAATAAAAAAATACCGTATCACAAGAGATTTTGTATCATATGCAAGATAAAAAGCATCAATTTTTAATGTTGAAACTTTGGCTCTTCTTCGTCAAGAGGATTCCAAGTATTTTTCTCTCGCAGTCCTCATCCCTGGCGCTGTGATGAGGACCCTAAGTCTCCTCTGAAGTTCTTCATGACCTACTGCTCAGTTCACTCCCAGCACCACGTGCTTTTCCTGCCGGGTTTCCATTTGGAGCAGCGGCTCCAACATCTGACAGAGCTTAAGCTGCTGTTTCCAGCCACCCTCCCAGGTACCTTCACACGACCAGTGGGTCAATGACCACACCAGACCTTCCCAACTGCTCCGCTCTGTGGTGTCACGGCCTGCTCGGGGACCCGTTAGCCACACATCACTGATACCATCCATCACGTTAAGAGCTTGCCGGGGGATGTTTTAATTCACAGATTATTAACGCACTAGACTCTAATGGCTGGTACATTCTGGCTGTGTCACAGAACATCCTCAGGTAGTTTAAAAACCAAAGAGAGAAAAACAGAGGAAAATAAATTCTCTCTATTGGCATATTAGATCCACTGTATATAGTATTTTCCAATTTATTAACGTTGTTTTCTTAAAAATAATTCAATAGCTCATCTTCCTTGGAAAATACAGCTACTATCTCTATTTGTCTGTATATTGGAAGATTTGAGAGCTAAATGTAAATGTAAAACTTGCCATTCTTACATCTTTAATACATCACAGCTGCAATGACATTGCTATGGTAAGACTGAACCCAAAATTCAAAAAGACAAAGCGACTTTAAATGATGTTTATTTTACATGGGGAAGCAAGGGGAATTCCTGTTGAGCAAAGCACAAGTGATTGAAGCCAGCAACAGGAAAAAGTGAAATTTCATGGTTGAGTTATGATTTCCCAGAAAAAAATAAAATACATCGGTCCTATAAAACACTTTTCATCTATGAAACTGGAAGCATTTTCTGAGGAAGGAAAGCATCACATCACCACGCCATTTCACACATGAGAAAACAAGAGATTGGAAATAAAATGAGGGGGTGGACCCTTCCAAAATGTGGACGTCCAGTTCCACATGGAAACATCAGAGCCCTCCACCCTCCTGCCCCCAGCTCCGTTTCCTACCCAGGATGCCATCACATGAGGGGCTCAAAGCACTCCTTGGGGTCACTCCTTTTGCATGAGGCAGCAGCAGCACCACATTCCAGGGTCAGGGAATCACATTCCATGTGGGAGCCTCACTGCACGGGGTGGCAGAGGTGATGGAAGAGACACTGCCCACTTAGACCAACACTGGCAGAGAACAAGGGCTGGCTGGAGGTGGTTTTCACAACCAGTTCGGGAACTGGCTGTGATGTTACCTAAAAAGCACACCTAACAGGGCTCAGGCAGCACCGTCACAAATCTGTCAGCACCTCAGAGCAGCCTTGGTCCCCCTGAAATCAAAATGAGCTTTTGTGGAGTGATTGCTCAGGGAGTGAGACTCCAGAGGAGAACTGCCTGTCAAGTCCACGCTCCCATCTCGTAGCGTGACAGAAACAAACCCAGCAGCAGAATGTCCATCTCTTTGTGTCTTTGCTTTCCTTAGACACAAAATGGAAATCATCCTATTCACTCACTGTTGCAAAACATTTTGTGGTTAAATATGCTTCTATTTATAAACCTCTTTATGCTGGGCAAGACTGAATCTATATAGCCACATTAGGATTTTTAGATTCTATGTAAGAATAAAAGATTCACTACAATCTACTATATGGGAACACTAATTAAGTTTGTATACACCTATATTACACAAACTCTACCGTAGCAGAAATTACTGGCTCTTTTCCCTGCATTTGCTTTACTTGGCTGCTCTGTTGTTCTCCACGGTGCAAGTTCAACAAGTATTTGCATTTTGTTCGGTGAACAACCCCTCTTACTGCTGGTTGATACAACTCTGCCAGCACAGATGTTCAGGGTAACAGCTCTGAATGCTTGATCTGCCTCGTACACTCATGAAACATGTCAGGGCCATCATTAGGATTAAACACTGCCACGCACTAACACCGGGAGATGTCAGGTATGGATGAGGATTATGTTGGGGTAGGCACTGGATAAATATGGAATTTTGCACAAAGTTGTCCAAGTGATTTATATGAATGCCAGCTACAAACAGGATCAGATTAACTTTCAGCTTCGGTAAATACTAGTTTCACTGGAACCAAATCCTCTGCTTTACAGCCTCTGCTAGGAATAGCAGGCAGCTATCCAGGGCGCCTTCCAATTACACCAGTTAAGAACGGTGGTCGGGTGGCCCTGGGGCAGAAGCCCATCAGTTCAGATTACAGGTCAAAGCGCTGCTAGTGCAGACACGGTCCGTGTTTGTATTTCAACTAACACACTCCCATCAGGACCAGCTCTGTTCTTCACTGCACAGCTGGCTTTCAAGACAGCACAGAGCAGCAGAAACCATCGTAGCACTGCTCTTCAACAGTCCCTTCTAGCTCACTCGTGATGCAATTCAGAAAACTGAGAGAAGGGGAATCAGAACGGCTTTAAACAAACACAACAGAAGTCAAAGCTGCTGGACACAAGCATTATATAGAACAAAGATCCTATTAAAAAAATGTAATAGGTAGTGTCAGGAGCCCAGAGGTGTTAAACAGCACCCTGTGACCCCAGGGGAGGAGGAGGACACAGGTGGGACACAGACGTCCCAAACACAGAGGCCCCAGCAGCTCTTGGGGGTCTGACATCGAACAAACTCTCTGAGGAGGATTTATCCAAGAGGCAGCAACCCTTCCCCAGGCTGCTGGGCCAGATCCCACTCCTCCCCTGTCCCACACACACTTCAGCAGGGCAGGACTAACCGAGGTGCCAGGCAGCAGAACAAGGTTGGCAGATCCCACTCATTCTGATCATAAAGCAGCCAGAGGAGGGAGGAGCATCCCTCAAATGTACAGCTGGCACTACAGAAATAGGAACTTTATTTTTAAAAATGAGTTTAATGTGAGATTCCTGTCAACATTTATTTAACAAGCACTCCCCATTTCCTCTCTGACCTCTAGAGCACTCCTCATGCTAATATTTAAGCACCACACTAAAACAAAATAGCAAAGGTCCAAACTATGGCACAGAAGATGGTTATAAATATCTGTCCTTTTGCTTCTAATGGGGCTTGAAATTAACACCACTTTTCTATTTCATCACCATTTTTCAGAGAGTTTGAATTCTGTAGGACAAGGACCACTTCCTCTTCCCCCTGGGTCTGCACAGTGTGAAGCTCAAAAGATGGGTCTTGGCTACTGCAGAGGTGGCCAGAGGAGACACAAAGACAGGTCACAAAATACCACCATAGCAGGAAGCGCAGACAGGAGGTATTTAAGATATAATTATAAATGGAAAGAGAATTCTCTGCAGTTTTTAACCATTTCCAAGCAGTGTAATTTTCAGTACACGAATAAAAATCTCCATTAAATAATCAAGTGGTAAAAATTAAGCTATAAAATGCAGTTACTGAGCAAACTCCAAGAGTTGGGATTACAGATGAGCTTTAGAATTAAGTCTGACACAACTGTTGAGGCGAAACCAGATAAAATGTTTTGCTTCTCTATGGGTTTACGTTTGGGGCTCCTTTGGCTCCCATGACCACAGCCTCCCAGTCCCACTCTGTACAGCCTCATGCTCCACTGGAAGAGCTCCCACTGATATTTTGCATGTGGAAAAACTTGTAAGATTCTACTCTGCTCCACTGACCCAACCTGCAGTAACACCACACCACCTCTCCTCCAGCTGCCTGCAAAGCACAGGAGATGGGGAAGTTCTCAAAGTCCTTGCAGCATGTAGGGAACTCAAATCCCACTGAACATCAGGATTTGTGCTCTCACATCAGATAAGTAGTTTTAGCTACAGTCTTGAAGGGGGCTCCTCTTCCCCAAAAAGGCTGTCAAAGCCTCCTCTGCTCCTGCGCTTCTCTCACAGTCAGCCTAGACAACATGATGGGAGCTAAAGGAGACCTTCTACTTACACTGTTCCCCTTCCCTTCATGTTTAGAGCCAGCTTTTCAAAATCCCTAGGACCTACAACTAAAAGCTTACAATCCAATCAAATTCTCCAAAGTCAATGTTTAAATAAACTACTAAAATAATTAGTATGTGGGAATCTTTCTTCCTCGGAAAAGTCTAAAACCAGAGAGAGTGCACACCCTGATTTCTCTTTTCAAACCGTGACCAACCAAACCTACACCTCCTGGGTACAAGGGTTTGGGTTATTCCCAGAGACTGGATACCAGCACCAGTAGGAAATATTCATTATTTACTGGAGAAGCCTTGCAGCAAAGGGGTACAGCACATCTGACTTGCACATTTTTAATACCAATAAACACCGCGGTTTCCCAACAGCCCTTCTGAGTCTTCTTGTGTCAGAAGTTTTGGCATCATAGGAATTTATTAATCAGACAAATGGGAGTTTGGATTACTGTTTTCGCCCCAGTTTGGTTCTAGAAATAAGTGGTCTGAAACTGCCAGTATTAATATGATTGCATTATTATGTAGTTTAAATTTGGATTTTGCAGCAAAGCTGCAGAGAATTTAATTGACTCCTTTTATAGCTTAACTCTCAGCTACAACATCAATATTAGAAGAGGAAATGTCATTTCTAATTTAACTTAATTTTTAAAGAACATGTTTCTGTAACCTTTGGTATGTAATATCTTTTTAGTTTAATTGAAAAACATCTCTTTTAAGTGATAAAGTAGGCTAACATGAAAGCTGATATTCAGTTAACCCATATTTTCAAAGTAAACAAGCCCTTTTTACATAAATGGAGGCCACCAGTCAGCTTTGGTCTAATTCCTCTGAACTCAACAATATTGCTCCACAAAGGACGGAACTAGAAAACATTCCGTGCGGATTTGAATGGGGGTCTTTGTGTAGGGAAAGACAGTCACAGTCACCACAAACCACACCACCAGCGCAGGCAGTTCTCTCCATTTCAGTGACTGTGGGCATATTTATGATTTTTAAAAAGCCACCACTTTACCCTGGGAAGGGGGTGTGTGTGTGTGTGCATATTTTAGCTGACTGCAATTAAAACCTTTAAGTCTGGGTTTGAAATCCTGCAAGCAGCTCAGGCTCACATTCCTTGCTTCTAAGGTTCTGGTCCCATGTGAGTATGTAATGCACCATGATAAAGAACAGGGAAGCAAAATCAGAACATATTTGGTTTAAAAGGCACATTGCAACCATTTTAAAATCAATTACCTCTTCTCAAAACACTAAAGAAGGGTGAAAACCTCCCACTCTAAAGCTTAACTGGACTCCATCCAGAGCCCTTACCCAGGAATTCAGAACACGACTGCTGTCCTTCTATAAACCCTACACTTCTTGTTAAGTTTGTTGCCTCCTAACTATACCTGTTGAGTTAAGATAGCATCCTTAAAACGGATATTTAATGAAGATAACATGAAGTAAGTTCACATCAAGTTTTGAGGAAAAGCAGCAGTCTAACCTTTTCTATGCTTTTACAATTACTGCCTCTCAGTTCCAATTTTCTCTCCTTTATTAACAATGGCCTTTAAACAAGGTAACCATAGCAATGCTGCTCAACCTTCAGGTCTTTTGTTTAGTTTGCTTGAAGACGAAGTCACAACATAATTTTCATCAACAACTCTTACGACAAACTTAATCTCAAGACTGAGACATTATATTTCAAGTAAGGTATGAAAGGGAGGGGGGTTCTGGGGGTTCTGCAGAAAATAATAATTTGCCTTTAGCTTTAAAGAAATAGAAGGCACAGCGTCTGTTAGAGCAACAGAGTTACCTCAATATGGAGCTGACTGGAATTCTCCTGAACTTTTTTCAGTTCAGAGTGAGAATGTGAATTCTGCTTTTTAGCAGTTCCTTAATGTCTGTGATAGGACAGAGCTACAGGGTCACAGAACACACGATGCCCAGGTACCTCCCACGTTCTGACGGTGACGAGTCAGCAAAAAACAAGCTGGAAAGACCAGTACTCCCTGGCACACAGACCAGAGGGGTCAAAGGATTTTATTTGCCACTTCACTGGCTTTGAGAAAAATGCAAAAACCTCTAGCAGTAACTATCTTAAATTGAAACAACAACAACAAAAAAATCAATTCCACTGAATCTTTTCAGGAGGGGCATAAGACAGATCACGGATTAACTCTCCTTCCCTATGGCTCCTTGTGCCACAGAGTCTGAGGTTTGAGGGCATCTCGCTTTGACCTGGTCGTGGCCACACATACCTACTCTTCACAAACCCATTATGTGACATTCAGTATCTGTGATGGCAATCTTACTTATAAAATTGCAATCCTGACATAAATTTTGACCAAAAAGAGGCTTAAAGCTCTACAGAGTACACCGCCCAGCTCAAATGTACTGGAGATTTCTACCAGAGTTTAATCCAAAATACTCCTAAGAGTGGAAATGCCATCTGGGGGAAAAAGAATAATAATAAATTGTACCAATATAGAAATCCTTGTTTTATTTGAAAACACCTTGCTGGTTACTGCCAAACTAAAGGTTACCATACGAATGTATAAACAGTCTTCAGTCTTCATTCCCTTGAGAGAATAAAATCAATCCCACCACACAGTCCTGGGCCTCAGACATGGTCCTACCCAAACCAAACCATCGCTTCAGTCCTGGATCGATTCACGAACTGGATTCCAGCTACTTCTACTGAACACAATGCAGAGATGCCTCATCTTTGACAGAAGCAGGAATTTTGCTTTAAACTGTTCATCTCCTCCAGGTGGTGTGTTGTTAGGTCATACCAACACCTACGCTCCAATCTAATGTAAGCCATTGTCTGCTCGTGCACCTAAATTAACTTGTGATTAAACCCATGCAGACCAGGACCTGAGAATCATTTATCGTACTGGTTGTGCCCAAGAAAAATGAAATTTAAGTTAAAGAGGCACTATTTCCAGCATTAATGCTGGAAAGATGGACCCACTACATGCTTTAATACTCATTTCACCTGAAATTATCAATAGTATCGCATTATCATCCAGATCTGATCTTTCTGCAAAGATCTTCACTGACCCCTAGAAGATCCCTAATTCAGTTGTGCTCTTACCCTTCAGATCAGTCACCTCCTTCAGCTGAAGGATTCTTCTACGCACTTAGAGGGCTCCTCTCTAATCAGATCACTCATCACCACAATCTGAAATCCACTGGAAGTGCTGGGCTTCGTACAGGCTTTGGGTTAGAGCGCTGTGCTGGCAGCAAAACCTGTAGGACACATCTGACAGCGTGGACGATATTTTCTTGCCATTTTTCCAAGGGAAGAGAGACCCAATGGCTCTTTCCAAAGGGATTTGCTTCTCACTCCTCCTGGTAAGATGCTTACTGCTGTGTAGGCTGCACAAAGTATTTTGCTCAGGCTACTTGCTCTTGCCAGCTGAGACCTCGGTGTTTAATCATAATATACACAATCATCCACAAGACACAGGGGCTGCTACTGCATTTTGTAATTACATGCAAAACACAGAACCCGACAACGGCAACATTTGCATTTATTTTGCCTTTTCCCTGCAATGGCCCTACTTGCCTCTTGTACATCATGTTTCTACCCCCAAGCAAAAGAGCTAAGTATATTTAATCCTGGCAATTCCCCAGGATTTTATTTTATTTTTTAAATAAATCACATATTCTGCTCTTACAGCCCATTCCCTTTATCCTCTCTCTCTGGCAACAGCAACTGCAAGTGGGAAGCTGAGCCACCAAAGCTGCTTTCCTGTGGCCATGCTGGTGCCAGCCACTGCTCTGGCAGCAGGTACCTGCTCCGTACCACTCACAGCCAGCGCCTCCGAGTGTTCTCCTTCCCTGCAGGGCGACAGCTCTGAACAACCACCCTCTCTCCTTGCTCATCAAACCCCCAAACGCTCTCTGCTGCCACCACAGAAATCTAAGCATCTCAAAGATACCAGCACTCAGCAAACAACTGATCTGCATCCCAACCTCCCTGGTGGGAAGTAGCTGCCAACCATTTCTTTTTCCCTTTACCTTCTGTTGAAAAATCTTTAAAATCTTGCTCGTGCCATGGGGATATTTGTATCTCTCACCTCTCTCACTGGTCAAAATCTGGTTTCCCATAAAGTACTGTAAGGATGAATGGAAAATAAACCAGTCAGACTGCGGAATTTAGCTCTGCTCCTTCCCTGCCTTCCTGGAGAACCTCAAAAGCACTGATCCTTCTGTGGTGGGGGATGATTAGCACCTGCATGAATCCTCTAGGTTTTCATACAGAGTGGAAAATGTTCATTTTGCATCTGTTGCAAGGCTCATTGCTAAATCATGGCCTGTGAGCTTGCTCCAGACGGAGGGGAAAACAGAACAAAGCAAAAAAACATGCCTTGTCCCTGAGAATAACATGGAAAGCACAGAGTGCCTGCAAAAGGCATCCCCAGCTGAGCTGAGACGGCCTGGGGCCACCATCTGACACTGGATTGTGGCTTTTGCCAGTGCTGCTGCAAAGAAGATTGAACCCTTTTTCTTCTGCTGGGGACAGTGGGACAGAAACTTCCCAGTTTGCCAGTCCTGACAGTACCTGCACTTGAAGGTTCAGAAACCAAGCCAAGGAAGAGAGTATTCTAATTTCCAGTATCACGCACAGCAAACAATCCCAGAATTAAAAGTTTCTGAAAGCATCCCCAGACTCCTACCCAACCTTTGTGGCTTAAGCTTGGGCTGAAGGGAAGGACACGAACACGAGTGCAAGCCCTGACTCGCATTTCTGATCAAAAAGCAGCCAAAATATGATGCCCAACAGTTACAGGACCACCAAAAGTTTTTCTGTCCAAGCAGAAGAATTTGTGGGGTTTTTTGCTCATGGCTCCCACTAAATAAGGCTGTGGGAGAAACCAAAGACCACCATGTGCGAGGGAGAAACTTGCCATCAGATACAGGCCACAGATCACCAACCATCTCATTGATGTACTCCTAAACCAAGACATCTTCTTCACCTGAAACCCAGGGTATTTCATCTAAGGCCATTTTATTATTCTTGTATTTCAAAATATTTTATAAAATTTTCTCTGATTTATCCAAATTTCAAGTGGGAGGAAAAATATCCTGCTTTCCATCTATGGTTTATTTAAGGTATGTGGCATATAAGGTATATGCCCATTCTTAATTTTTAATAGGACAACAATCAAAATATTAATTAAGACCAAACTTTGAACAATTTACACTTTCACCTATGTAGGTTCACTTTTATGCCCATTACCTGTCTGTCTTCTAAGTTCCTGGTTTTATTATGTCTTTCTTCTTCTCTACAGCAGATTAACCAACTATTTCCTAGAGATTAAAAAGAGGTATAGATAACGTAGCACACATGGTGACTAACAGTGAGACCAACACTCAAAAATACCTATCTGGAACAATGTTCTCACTTCCCAGGTAAGCTCACCTTAATTAGCACCCAACAAGCAGCATGTCTTATACCACAGGGATTTAAAACAGTAGAGATTCATGTCGTGCCTCAAGTTGATTTACGTATAACTCATATTTTACTTACTTTAGAAAATGAGTATTTTACTTTATTTAGCACTGGAGGAGGTAATGTGGTTTTTAATTAATTTACTGTTTTGGCTTTTTTAATGTCAAGAAAACAAATGAAGCAATATAAAAATAACAGCAAAACAGCTAACATGGGGGTCTATAATGTAACCATAAAAGGAGCACTTTCAAAGCACTTGTAAAGTTCCAGCCACATGATTCCCATTAACTGTAATGAGCACTGGACAGATAAATTCACACATGTTGCTTTGAAAAATTATACTAAATTGGCCTCATCTTTGTTAGCACTAAAGGAATACTGATGCTATACAATATAAAAAAGAAATCTTTCAATTTGCCCCCTGCAATTTTCTTCATTATCTACGGAATTCTCCAGTAGCCAGTCATACCGCACATTCATAATCTTTCTCATTTTACAGACAGTTAAAAATATTAACTATAGCACAACAGTCAATCTCGGCAGAATATAGCGCTAAAATGTTCCTTTGTTTAAAACACAGGCCCAGCTCGTTGTGCTCTGAAGCACATCAAAGGCCTGAACAAGTGGAACAGCACAGGGAGAAAGCTGCTGCTGGAGAAGCCAATCCATATTACCTTGCCAAATCTTTAATTGCTATGTATGTACATTTGGCTTGATCTTGTGCTGCTTTGAAGTAAAGATATTAGCCTCAATTAATCCCAAAATGACCTCAAGTTATTGGCTTTAGAATAAAAATTAAAAAAAAAAAAAAAAGAAAGAAAACCAGGAAATGGCACGGGAACAATGTGAGCTGTTTGCCCATTGATTTCCTTCTTTTTTCTCCTTTCTCTTCTTGGCTGTTTAATAGGATTTAGTCTTCATGAGCGATGCCAGACAGACTGGAAATAAAGCCCCTGAGCCTCAGGCCGTGGGAGCAGGTACCTCCCCGCAGCGTTCCCCAGCCACCCACTGCTCTCTGCTGGCCTGCAGCTCGGAACGCGGCACGTGTGTCACCAACACTCTTACGCCGACGCAAACAACTGCAAATCACAGAGACAGAACCCAAGGACCCACGGAACCAAAACTGTTGCTTCAACTAAAGGGCTTTCCAGATGAAGAAGAATTTAACTGGTGTTACCTGAGCGAGCCACCTACCAAAGGGCAGCAAAGGGCTGCACCGTTACTGGTGCTGACACAAAGCCCGGTCACCATCTTCCTACCTACCATCGTCAGCCCAATGAGTCCAATGCTTCTCAAATTATTCATTTCAGGGTTTTACGGAGAGGCCACATCAACATTGCTAGTACCCAGATACTCATACTGAAATATATATATATATTACTTTGACAACACCAGGGGAAAAAATCTTCCAATCCATCAGAAATTCTAAGGTCTCAATCCACATTCTTGTACCAAATTGAGTCAGAAATCAAAACTGCAACCATGTGCTCTCTGACAACACGCACAGGTTACTTCCTTCAAAGATAAACAAAAAACCCACCTTGCAACCCAGAACACCAGAAAGAAGCAACTCTTGAACGCCTTTTGCTTCCGCTCTCGCCGTATGCCCAGCTCTAACCACTGGTTCTGCCCCTCAGTTTAACAAGTCCTGTACTGGGGAGAGAAGAGTGGGTGTTTTTTCCTTCAGGATGGCACTTTCACAGGAGAAACAAAGTTTTGTGTTTTAACCCAAGCAGTAGAACTGAAGGTGTGTGACACTCCCCCTCGCTGTATGTTCTGTATCCAAGGCTCTCCTGGTGACTCCAAACCCCGCTGTCCCCCCGTGCTGCAGCCCCAGCAGCCACCAGCAAGAATAACTGCCTGCTTAGGCTTGCTGCTGGTTTTCCTGCATGCATTTGCCTTAGTTGTTATGGGTTTTTTTGTTTGTTTTCTAGTGTGATAACATTTTTGTGCTATTCCTTCTGACACTGCAGATGTAAACATTACTGAACCAGACTGGGATTTCATAGCTTCCTCCAAATCAAAAGGCTGCTTAGAGTTATCTCTGTGTCAGCACATTCCCTCGAGGGCAATATTGTCTTTTCTCCCTTGTCAGTTAATTTGTTCATTGCAACACAAGTTTATTGAAAGCACTCTGAGTCTTAATTAGTGCTCTTTAGTTGCTGTTTCCCATAGCTGCTGTGTCTCAGAACCAAATGCCATGGAGCAGAATTAAGAAGAAATTTCATTATAGCCATGGCTTAAACATGAAATATTGTAAGTAGCTGTAGCAACATACTTGCAACTAACTTCAACCCCTGAAATTAAAATATTTACACCTGGAAAAAACCACAAACATCCTTGCAACTGTGAACGCATGGACATGCCCGTTCTCAAAAAGTCTCCCCAAGGCTGGGCACAATTCAATTTCTTGTCACAGAAGGAGGAAGAGTCTTATCTTGGGCCACTGACATCTGTCAACCACTAAACCAGACAACCATGTCTTAGAGTTTCCTAAACAACACACCTGATGTCAGAAGCACAAACGTACATTGCTACTGATTCCCACCAGCAAACTGTTCCAAAACTTCTACTCTAACCTGCCCTAAATGCTAGAAACCTTGTCCTAAAGGAATCTAAATCTACATTTGTCAATTTATGTGCCCTAATTCTTGCACCGTTGTTGTCTATGACATTTAATAATCTTCCTCCTCCTTCAGCCCTCTCTCCTGACACGTTACAGCCAGTGATGCTGTCTCCATCCCCATCCTGCGAGGCACAACAAGCCCAGTCTTCCAGCTTCATCTCAGAATCCAAGCTCCCTGACCCTCCTGCTGGTATTCTCTGTAGGTGTTCCTCGACTCATTCATTTTTCTTGACTACAAGTGCCCAGCTTTGAGCGCAGCACTGCAGACACAGCCTCACCCGTGCTCACACCCCAGCAGGATAAACACCACGGTTCTACTGTCAAGAATTTGCTGCACGTCCTGCGGAATTGCTCTGGGCTTCCTCTTCAGAGACGTCCAAATTACAAGGCCTACCTCATAACTGAAACCCTTCTTACTAGCCCCTAGTGATTCACTTGAATTGTATACTAATAAATTTCATAGTCTATTATTTCAGTCCCTAAGACCACCCTCCCATTCCAGTGGGATGTTCTGGTTTTTGCCCTGTTTGACAAAGTTCCTCATCATCACGTTGTCAGTAAATAACGTCAGTAATTTCTAATTCATTCCCATTGTAATTACAGCACAATACACATTGTTTTGGGGGGCATTCCAGCTTAATCCCCGCCCAGCCCAGTATCTCCCTTACCATCACAAAACAGGACTGTTTTCTAGCTGGTTCCTTGTACCAGTTTCCAGCTTAACTAATAATTTCCCACGTGGCTCTGTAGCTAAAGCCTTACTGAAATCCAAACAGATTAGATCTTGGAGACTCTAAAATCCCTTCATGGCTTTGAAAATGACACCAGCAAGACCTTACGGTTAATGCTTTTTTATATATATATTTTTAATTATGTGCTTTGTTGCATATTAGAAGAGAGCGGTCTTTCATGTTTCTCTGCTCTTGTGCTATGACTGAGAGCTCTCTCCTTAATGAATCTTGGGTCTGCAGGTGAGGGAGCATGAGCATAAACCGGAGGTAAATCAAGCACTTTTTCCTCTATAAAAAAGATGTTCTACTTTCTGAACTCTGCTGCTCTTGGTCAAAAGCTCCAAAGACTGCCAATGAAAGGTTTCAGAGGAACAGGGCAATTTTTAATCCCAAAGAAACACAACCGATGGACAGAGTGGGAGTAACTGCTCCCCACTCTCTCAAACCCCAGCAGCTGCAGCAGCCCTTGGAGCTGCAAGCACAAACCCTCTCCTGGACTAGAGTAATTGATGTCATCTCAGAGCACTCAAAAACTTGACCCTGGCCATTCCCGTCTCCTTCCTCCTACTCACATACACTGAATTCCTAAATATCTGCATCCATAGAAGAGAAATACCCAATTATTTGGGCTCGCATGAAACACTGGTCTAAGTCTCCTGCCTCAGGACAGCCAGATGATGATGGAAGAGTGTCTTGAAGCCCAAAACATGGCTAAGGATCCCACTAGGCCAAACTTACACAAGAAGGAACAAGACAATAAAACAAGTATAATTTCAAAGAAATTCACAATAAATTTGAATTAGCCTAAAAAAAAATTACATAACCCTTAAAAACTGCTTTTAAATGGTTCTACATTTCAATGCTTTAAAACAATCACATGAAAAAAATCATGAATATGAAAAAAGAAGCGGATGTGAGACCTCCTCTGACTAGATCTTTTTTAACAGCAGAAGAAACCTCAGTGTGAGAAGAATGAGGGCCAGCTTTAGGCTCCCCCTGGGTTTGCTTTAATAAGGGAGTTATAGACACAGAATATAGAATTTGGGTTATGTGGCTTAGTTAACAGACAACATATTTCCTGAGATTCATGAAGTATTTTGCATGTATGGTTATGCTATTCCCATTAATTTTAATATGTTGCTGAGGAAATGTGTAGTTTACCAATCACATCATCATCAAAATCCTTCTTTCCCCAAGCACAAATTTAGTAAATCATACCTGTAATTTAATTCTTAATCAAGAGGCCCTTGAGCCTGACTCCCGAGACTCACTTTATGGATTTTGTTATGCACAGTATGAAAATGAAGCAGAAATTCTAGACTGATCTGCTCTGGGCTCATGCCCCCATTTTCTGCCTTTCCACCATTATGAATCTCGACCCAAAACTATATTGTGCTGAAAAAACATACATGTACGTTTATATATGCTTGGAGGGCAAAGTGGGAAATCAGCTGAAAATAAACCAAATTATTTACTTCCCCCCCAGGATTTCTTTTAGCAATTTCTAGGAAAAACAAACAAACATACCCAAATCTAACCTAAAACTTTGACAGTTGAAATTAAGCAGTTTTTGTTTCACACTGCTCCAGTTTCCCACCCTTGCACCCCAGTCCCAGGGTGATGCCAACCTGCGCATCCAGGGCTCGATGCCACCCCACAGGCTCCCAGTAAGTGGAAGAGCTCTGGGAGCCTTTCTTCTCTTCAATCAGGTCTTCAGATTAGTGGAAATTGTTTAGTAGCTCACTGTAGAAACTTCTCAAGAACTTTAAAGGTTCAACTTTATGATACTTGTCTCTGCAGAGAGTGTTTCCTAATCTGAGGTGGCCCCCGCAGTCTATCAGAACTGGCAGGGAGAAGCATGTGCCAAACTGGTCCCAATGGAAACTGTCCAGAGGAAATCCTAGTAAACCCTGTTTGATGAAACAACTTGGTTGGATGGAAGAAGAGTATTAATGCCAAATTTTTCTGCAAAGTGATACAACAGGATGTTCCTAGGTCTGATACTGCAATTCAAATACCAAAATCCTGATGATGTAATTGTATAGTAAAGCCCAGAAAGCTAACGGTCCAGAACGGGGAACAAGCAGCGTGGTAAAGGAGCTTGCTTCCATGGCATGAAGACACAGAAGGAAAACTGAAGCAATGAGCATGGAAGTGTGTGCATTTTGTATACATAAATTGATACCCACGCTTACATATGTGACAGCACAACACTACAAGCACATTTACTACCACTTTAAAATGTTGCACCACAAACCCAGATTGGGTGACCTCCTTTATTAGGAACACAAGACTTTGCATAACTAATCAAGGATGAAACTTATTTAGGCTTGATATTTCTTTAATTTCATGATGACGCACCGAAAATTAATGAAGTAAATAAAGAGGGCAAGTTGTTCCCTTGAATAAGTATTTTATCTCAGTAAGCAACTTATTTTGTATAAAGATTTCCAATAAATAATTAAAGATAAACATTTTGCTTTCCAGATCGGCACAAATGTTGGAAATGGTCCCACATAAATAACCTTTCCAAGTGGCAACATGAATAAAAGTGTAATCAGCACCCTAGCTGTGTGGAGTACAAAGTGAACATTTTAATACAATCAATAATCCCAAGGTAAAGAGATGATGGCTACACGGCCAGACTCGGTGGGATATAGATTTCAGGTTACAAGTCAACAAAGATGTAATAACTCACCCCAGCTGCAGCATATTCCTTGGAGGCCAACTTGCAAGCTCATTCACCACCCAGGGATATTCCCAGGAGCAGATCAAAACCACTGAAGGATGATTCTCGACGTGACTGTGCTCTGTACATGCCATGGGATAGAGAGCAGAAATTAGAGTCACCGGAGCCCAATCCAAGTGGATTCCTGGGCACAAGAGCCTTATAAATGTGAGCAAGTGAAGTGACACATCCCAACACCAACTGCAGGATCCGACCCTGAGTAACTCAACCACTGCAGTGAGGTCCACTCTTCTCACCCAACAATCACCTTCATTAACGAGTGAGCAGATTAACGTGACCAGTCCACACATTATCCTCCTTCCGCAGCCATCACCAACGAATGGTACGTACAGACACTCAACCCGACACATACCTTGCCTGGGGAATTCAACCAGCATCTGAAACCAAGCTTTGTGAAGTGTCGGTCCGGCACATTCGATTTCACGTAGTACGGTTTTTGCAAATGATACAGCCATCAAAGCTCCTAAAACAATTGCCAAAATTTGAGAAAAAATTCTAGAGCTTTATGGGAATTTCAGTTCTCACTGCACAGGTAGAAAGCTTTTGCATTTAAGACTCTGTGGGACTGGTAGCCTACACCAGAATGAAGAGTCACTACCCTAAAGACATGTAATAAACCTCCTGACTGAACATATCTGAGCACATTGGATAGTCAGCAACACATCCCTATTTTATAGTAAAAAATTTAATACATTTTATTGGATGTTAAGCCTCTCTAGAGTCTAGACAGAGCTGGAATCCTGTCTGGTCTGTACAGCATCAGTCGAATTGTTGAGTGAGTTTTGCAGGGTAAAATTCTCTCAACTCCACACACCTGTGTGTTTTGCTTTCCATTTGCTCCCCAGGCCATGTTTTCTGCAGCTGCCACTGCTGACTCGCAGCCATTTCAGGCTCCATTCCTGCAGAGCCCATTCCCAGCAGCTTCGACCAAAGTATCTGCCCAGGCACGAGCCCCAGGACCTCAATATTTGTCCTGTGCCAGTTCACTTTCACAGACGTGGCAAGGGCTGGCGAGGCAGCGAGCACTGCTCAGAGCCAGAGCAGAGTTACCTCTCTCTCTTCCCCACATCCCATCCAAGAATTTTTCTCTCCCCAAGATGAGCACAACTGGCGGGCACCATTTAAACTGCACATGGAGTACAGGAGCTAGTCATTCTGTACCTGCCAGCAAGAATTAAAATACGGGGTATTTATAAGAAGCACAGCTTGAATGACAAACATTTTTTTTAATATAATTTTCCTGTCTGCTAATGGGAAACCAGGTCTCATCCTAAGGCAAGAATGACCTCCATTGTATGGAAGTTTCATTGAACACATGAATTTGTACAGACTTTTGTAACCTCCTTACATCGATGAACTTAACAAAAATTCAATGCTAAATAAATCACTTGCATATATGAGACACAGTAAAACAGTTTACAGTATGTTTCTTTTGATTTGCAGTAACTACATTATAGATTTTTCTTAAAAAGCTTTTTCCTGCCGTGATTGAAGATGGCAGTCAGGATGTTTGCATTATCCAGATCAACTCAAGCAAATAAACTGAAACAACCAGCAACCACCACTGGAGCTGTAATAAGACACACAGGTCTTTGTGGCCATTCAAAAACTTTCCAATGGAACATTTTTCACTAGAAAGAAAATAATCAGCTTCATCAGAACATCTTAGTTGATTAATTTGGCTAAAATTCTGATGAAAACCAGGCAGGTTTCCATTGGAAAATTACTTCATTTCCTCAGAGCTCTGCTGCAATCATCCCAGCAGGCTGATGGAAACCTGGGGATAAAGAAACCCTGATTCTTAAACTCACAGACCAGCAAATTCCCAAGCCAAGTTTGCAAGGCTCTCTGTCAGCTTGGTAAATCACCAGGCAAACTGCCTTGGATTTATGGTAACCCCACTGCTTCTGACGCCTCAGCTCCTCAAAAGCCTTTTAGAAATAGGCAGGTCTGACTCCAGCACTCCCAGCCTTCTGGGTTGTAAGCACTCCAGAAATTTGGTGAAAGCCTGGATACATTTAAAAGAATCCACGTATTTGCAGAAGTGAGTTTCAGCATTTCCATTCTACAGGAAATTTCAAGGCTTCATGTTTGCATGCCAAACTTACAATTGAAACATCTGGAAAAGATGACTTACGCTTTCCAAGGAGTTAGTGGTTATCTGCTGCCCAGAATGGAAAAAGGGGTCACACTCCTCTAGCTCTTTATTCAGAAGGCAACAAACTGTGTGTGCAGATGAAAGTCAAAGCTTCAGTAGCTGTTGACTCTTTCTGAAAGGATCCAACACTTACTGGATTGGGACAACCATTTCATAGCAGGTCTAGTGGTCACTGTGCATCCAAACACACGGGGATGTCCCAGTGTCTCCGGGCTCCATAAAAGGCATGAAAAAGGCAGAGCAATCAGCAGCGTCTTAAAGATCGCTGCCAAAACGTGACAGCTGCCAGTTTCTTCTATTCCAAACTAAATTAGAATTTAAGAAGGTAAGAGTTTTATCACCCTTGCTTCAGAAACTGGAAAAACAGAGCTTCTTTGTTATTCTTTAATTTCACAACTATCCTCCCCCAAACCTTTGTCAGTACGTAAGTGTGAGCTGGCACGGACTGCAGTGAGTATTCCCATGGATGACAACATTCCCAGCAAGGGATTACAGAGGCTCTAAAAGCAAATCATAACCAGAGACAGAAAGGTGGACTGAACCAACCTTTGTCCACACGCAAACTCACTTCAGACAACCGGGGTTTCTGTATGAAAAACAAAGTGCATTCAGGCAACTGCTCTTCTTTCAGATAAGAAAAAGAAGCACTTAAATTATTAACTCCAACGCGCTTCAATGAAATGGAGCATTTTTCCACAGAAAATCAATTTCATGGAAAATTTAACTGATTGAAATACATCTGTCTCCTATCGTGTCAATATTTTGAAGATACTTATAATCAACAATTTCACACCAGCATAGAAATGCCCTGAGTTCAGCCCTGGAACACCCCTATCATTGCACAACATGGAGCTTGGGAGAGATCCCAGAGCCAGCACAAAACAAGCTGCTCCTGAGCCAGAGAAGTAGTAGGAGAAACACAATGTTACATCTCACCCGGGCTGATTAGCACCGGTCATGGCACTAACGAGCTGCTCCAGGGATGCAGATTGGCCTTTCCATCCAACCCCTCTGCGATACACAGGTAGCCCTGTGCTAGCACCGAACACTTGGGAGGAGAAAATCATTTTATTTGTCTACTGGTATTTTTGTTGTGCTTTACTGTAAAAGCTGACGCGGACAGAATGAGACAAAACCAAAACTCAGGAGAAAAGAGTAAGTTTACAACTCTAGAACTGACTGACTGCAATTTATCTAACCATGGAGTCCTGCAGGGAAAGGACTTATCCCAGACCTAGTAAAAGAGCAAAGCAGATCTGAGTTTGAATCCTAATGTGCACATTGAACATCCATCAGCATGGTCATCTTTGTTTGTGTTAACTCTTCTAATTTCATACATTAGGGCTTGCAAAGGAATCAATATTTATTGAACACACTGACTCATTTGCTAATATCTTCCACTCTGTACTATCACCACACAGATATTATATAGCTACTATATGGATTCTACATATAAACTCACTGCATTTCCATTCTCCAGGTCTGTATATCTCTGAACTCTAAAGGCATTAATTTATCAGTGTTTGGACAATACTCCAACAGGAAGACTACAGAAGTGCTGAGACTCAGAAGACCATTCAAAAGTGGAACACGCACAGACCTGCAGCCCCTAATCTCCCAGCTGGAGTTGTTTAAATGTTTTGTCCAGCTCTATGGTTCAGATCTGCCAGCTGAAAACTACTTCCTATACAGTAAGTAATTAAAAGAAAAGATCAATGCTTATCATCAACTCATCTGCCTAGGGTTGTGAGATTCATGGGAAACTTAACACAGTGTGCTGTCTGATGCTGCAAATGTGACCAGCTACATGGCTGGACCTGCCACCCACGTTTGTTTAAAGAAACTCCAGGCACAGAAGCTAGAGGTGGAAACCCTTCTTGTCAGCCTCCTGTATGAGCCCTGCATTTTACAATGCCCTGAGTTCAACCTGAGCCTCCAGTTCAGGTCCCATCAAAGTCCACACTTGGCAGAGGAAAAATAGCCTGGAGCTGTTGAAGCAATACTATCTGTTGTAGCTGTCACCACGGAAATATCAAGGTAACGTTATCACATCACATGCTTTATGGAACGACCCAAACATCTGTTTCAGGCAAAAAAGGTATCACGCTGGAACAGGGAGCTGTGTCTCCTGGGCAACTAAAATACACTGAGGTGACAGGGGCAGTAAGTCCCCTTCTAGCTGTTGGCATCATTAAGGTGACACAAAGCGATAGCCACTGAACTGAAAGGAGGCATTTTCCTTTGATGAGAAGTGCCTGGTCCTTCTCTTGAGCGTGTCCTTGGGCCTTGTACACAGAGTTCCAAAGCTCCATACCCTCTGTGGGTCCTGAACCTCTCTGCAAACACCTTTCTCCCAGGTACACCTAGGCAATATGTTATTTAAAATGTTTTACTTCCAAGGGCAGAAACGTGTAAACATGAGTACTCTGAAGAATTCCATCTGCCTTGGAGAGACACTAAGATATAGAGCTTCTCTACCTAGGGGAGGGAGCTCAGAGCGAGTTGTGAGACGGTGCACCAGTAGTGCCCCTGTGTCTAGGGAGGTGGCAGCCCACCTCCATTCACCCTTCTGTGAAGCAAATCCTGCTGGTCTCTCAACGAGAGAGCTGCCAGATAACCACAGAGCGCACGCTTACCCCTCCGTCCCCATCACAGCTGCATTCAGTGCCTCTAAGCCATGCCTTTGGAGGAACCACTTCCCTTGCACCTTGTCTCCAGAGCATCCGCACAGAGACCCAAGCACAGTACAGATAAAACATCAGGAATTCATACCCTGCTCGGGATCTTCCCTACATAGAAGAGTCTACAAGCATACAATAAAGCAAAGTAATCAAGAATCACTCAAACCATTGACAAACTACCAAAGCAACTCTGCATATTTACTTCAAGCTTATAAAATCCTTTATTACTTGCCAGAGAATCCCACAACCTTAACTCACTGACTGCACGAGATACTGCTTACAAGATTATCCAAAAAAATTAATGAAATCACAGCTTCCCCATTGGTTTAATATCTGAATACAACCTGTCATTAGCTAAGAGGGACAAAATAACTGAGTTGATTAAGTCAATCTGATTACCCTGTGCTCCAGCTGATGAATATAAGCTATTTAAAAAAATTAAAAAGCTATTAGACTATCGAAAATAGTTTTGAACAATAATCTCTGGGTGCATTATTTCCAAGTTTAAAGACCCACTGGTAGAAGCATGACTGCTAATATGGGCTGCCTGAAAATTCAATAACTAGAGATAATGGTCAATTTCTCCGTTACTGTCTAATTAGAGAATTCTGCTTCAGCTGAAATCCATTTAAGCGAGCAACATCTACATGTTGTAACAAAAGATTAAGAACACATTAGGTCAGGCCAAGAATCCTTATGATATGAGTAGGCAATTATAAAAGCCATCTCTGGTTTACCACCTCCACCTCTTTTATTGTATTTTCTGGTCCATCAATAGAAAACAGTGGCAAGAACTGAAATCAATAATAATTCCCCTCTCCATTTTTCTTTTTTTAAACTGTCACAGTAGAAAAAAGTAGACAGCTACCAAAAAAAAAAACCTTGTCTTGCAAGAAAACCCAAGTATCTGCACTCTAAAAAGGGGAGGGAAAGAACAAATATTGGTATCCCCTCTCTATAAAACTAGTGGCAAAACGTGCTGGAATGCTGCAGCCAGAGAAAAGGGTGTTTTGCTGTAGTTTATGGACAGCCAGACTGCAAAAAGTTAAGGTTGAATTCTTATAAAACCAGCACCAGACATACGTGTTCATCAATAAGAACAAGCATCCAGGGTTCAAACAATGCCCTTTTCTAAAGGCCCTTTCTGATTGCTGAGCGCTGCAACCGTCCCACCGAATGAAGTAAAACATAATTATCTCCAGCAAATGTTATGAAATGAGAGTGCTGCCCCGTGCTCTGGGTAAGAAGGTTTATTTAGAACAAAGGGCAGCCACCCCAGCAACAACAGCAGAGAAGGAAAACGTTCAAAAGTTGGCCAGAAAACCATCTGAAAACTGATACAATAAAGCCCAGAGGAACCAGTTATTGAACGACCAGCTCTATGGGGCACAAGGCTCCACTTTTACATCTCTATAATCACCTTTCCTTCCAAATCAATGGGAAGCAGCGTGGGATTTGTAAAATTCTAACCATCCTGCAGTGGTAGGAAACTATTTTCCATGAGACACAATTGCATCATTTCATCTTGAGACAGAAATACAATCTCATAGGTAATTAATAGTGGGCAAATATACAAAGTTTTCTTGTGCTTTCAGGAGGGTGTTATTCCTTTTAGTTTGATGTATCAAAGAAAACCATCTTAAAAGTTCAGTGAATTTACTGACTACTGATGAACTTTTGCACCTGCCTATAGTTAAGACAGGGTCATGGTTATATCCCTTGCAATGGTAAAGCCTCTTAACAATTTCCCTTTCTTCCTTAATGGTGACATAGTTAACGAGAGCAAAGTAAAAGTTAAAATTTCAGGTATTTGCAAAGTTTCCTCAATAGTCTTTCATTTCTATTTGGGCTGAAACTTCGTGTATTCTGAATAATGGAAACAATGTTCAAAGCCCCCCAGCATTATACTTGCTTAATGGTCCTTTACTTGTGATTTTGTGCATTAATTCCATACAAAGGTCTCCTTTAGGTTGAAAAAAAGGAAATGTGTTTTAACATTTAAAGCAAGGCTAAATAATACTGTACTGCTGGGCAATTTTCAAAGCGACATTAAAAGAGGATCATAGGAAAAAGAAGCATCTGTTACAAAAACACTACATGGCTCCTTCTCTGTGCTCTACAATTTTGTTAAGAAGCTCTTTTAATCCAGCCATTTACAGTGACTCTCACAATAATATGAAATCAGGCTTAATAATGTGGATTAAATGTTATTTTCTCCTCTAATTGACAGATTTGGTGAATCTTGACCCTTACATCAGTTCCACTGAAGCTGTATTTTACTGCTACGAAAGTGTTAAGAATATTGGGGAAACCATATTAAAAATGTCTGTTGTGCTGGTGGATCAGAATTGGAACAGGGTGTCTGTCTACGGCGTGCGTGGGGCAGAGGGATAGAGTTCTCAGGAAATGCTGACTAAAAGCAATGCAGAACAGCACAGGCTACAATTCGATGCTGTTAACACTTAAATGCCTGTGAAGCCATGTACAATTCAGTGAAATTCAGTGAAAGCGGGTGCCTAAGCCTGCTGATGCCCATCCTCTGAGCGTTTCCAGTATTAGGTCCATCGTGACAGTCACACTGCCCAGGGATCTCCCTCCACTCACCATCCAAAAAAGAACCTACAAACCTGAAACCACAAGAGAGATTCTTTCTCTGACGTTTCGGTGTCCTCCAGGAGGAATCCAGGTCTACTTTCATACTACCTGATTGTTTCTCAGGGGCTACGCAAACCAAACTTACAAAGTAGTGCTCAAGCAAAGCTTTTCCCCAAACCACCACAGCTGGTGTGACACAAATCTTGGGGCAGCCCTGCAGCAGGTACTCTGAAATAAGAAAAATAAAATCATGGCATTTCACAAAAAAAGTATCCCATCTCACTTGGCAAAGCTTTAGATAGTCATTTGTCCCACTCTCCCCTCCTTTCGGATCAAGGTCTTTAATGGGTGACACAGGACCACAGTGATGTGCAATTTCTGACATGGTATTTCAGGCTCCCTGGAGCCCAGGGGTGAGATGCAGCCACGTCTGCACCACCACTGTGTTCCTCTCTGGTGTTGCAGCTTCACCACCTCTTGGACCACAGAGACCAAGCTGTCTGAGAAACCCAGAACCAGAGAAGCCATAGTACTGTATCCATCAAATGTCTGAGGAAGAGTCTTGCAGAAACCACAAGATTTAGCAAGTTTGGAGAGGTTTTGTTAAATTTGCTTGAATTCCTGTGATTTCGTCTCCTCTGGGAATGGCTAAATACAGTTTCCCATACAATAGTATTCTTGGAAAGGGTTATCTAGGAAAAAAAAAAAAAGGATGAAAAAATCAAATGGCTTGCTTACCTTATCAAAATTTGCTATAAAGCACTAAATGAATTCATTTTAAAAGCAAAAATTAAGGAGGATAAATCAACTTTCTTTAAAATCATCATCCCTCTTCAGCCAGCCTGTCAGCATCAGCTGGTCTCTAGATGGTCTCTTTGCTGTGCCCAGGATCTATTTTTCAGGTCACTTGGCTGGGTTACCTCGTATGTTCCATCACATCCCTCCTACTTGTTCATCTCTGTCTCAGGCATAAAGAACAGATAAAAGCGCCAGTTCCTTCAGCTTCAGGCAAAGGAGAGGAAATACGTGACTGCGATTCATTTCCTCAAGTTGTGCAGCAGCTTCAGTGCCTGAAATCTGGGCTGGTCCATGACCACGTAAAACACATTAGACAGAACAAGCTAACACCTTAGAGGCACAGGAAAAAGAACCACTATATGGTGACTCCAGACATTGCCCCGAGCAAGGAATATTGGCCTAATTTGTGCTGCACCAAAGTATTATACTTCAGCCACAGCCCAGCCACACTTCCATCCCTACTCTCCACTAGCTCTGAGGCAGGAAGGTTGTCCCAGCAGTGCCCACGCACCAGGTAGGGACAGGAGCACAGAGTCAGGGACAGTTTCTTACTCATCTAACTCCATAAAGAACAGCACAGGTCTATGTATTGGTGAACATTTGGCCCCGAATGCTGGATAAAGCAGTCCATGGTTTAAGAGGACCTTCCTTACAGGACCACACACATCAAGTCAGAAGACAGCACCGTAAGTCTCTAAATGCCTTTTAGGTTTGCTGCCCTGATGTGAGTGAGGGTTGGGTTCGCTCCTTTAATACCTAAAAATCAGACCATCTAAAATCCTTTTCCACCTACTGTGCTCCAGAGCCTGGAAAATTCTAGGTTATCTGAACTCAGAATTCATTCCACCGGCTTCTCTGTGCGTGCAGGCACGTGTCTGCATGTGTTTAATACACATATTAAATTTTAAATAGATTGCTTTTAACTAATCACATCAAGTGGCATTTGTGCAATGTAAATATTTGCTTTGTTCCTTCAACACTCTTTCAATTACACTGAAAATTTCAGAGAAATAAAATTACAGCAGGCTGAATATTAAAAGGTGGGGAGGGAGAAGAACTAGAAAGGAAGCTTCAAAGGGAATTCTACACTTTGATTTTAGTTTGCATATTCCAAACGCTCACATTTTGCTACATAGATGTCAAATCAGGAGGTAGGTAATAAAGCAGGTTCCTTTAAGATTAAAAAAAGAAAACAACAACCACATTTTAAATGATCAAATCAAACCATATTCCAAGTGTGACAGAAGTAAATGACGTATTATTAGCTCTTCCCTGAACCATCTCTCTCCATCGTAGCAGGGGTCTGGCAGCCGTGCGGGTCCTTGCCAAAAATAAAGAAAGAATGGCAGCATTCCCCATCTGCTGATGAGTCCAATCTAAGGAAAGACAAAACACTGATTTTATTTAACTCTGTTCCAATTATTGTCAGGCGATACAAACAGTCATCATGACACACAGCCAGGTTTATTCATGTGCCCAGCAAGCCAGGCCAGGCATAATAAAGAGATTACACACTCCGTTTGGAATACGGGCAACTTGGAATGGCTTTTATTAAAACTTAAAGCGGGGGAAATATTGGGTAGTAGATGTAGGTATCAGAGAATCAGAAATATGTTTGGCTCCAAAACACAACACATGGCACCCTCAGTGAATGAGGGCAACTATTATTACAGCAGAACAGGCCTGCCTTTCTCTCCTTGCCAAAAGAAAAGCTTGGAATAGCACCCAGCACATGGCACTTTAAACTCGGAAGAGAGAGACTGGCAAGAGCTTTACAGAGTATGAAAGGAAAAATAAAAAAGCAGCTTTGTAAAATATCTGTCCCCTTGAAAGACAGCTCCTCATAAAACACCACCAGTCTCTGTACCAAAGTGACCTTGGAAGAGAAAAGGCTCTTAACAGCAAGAAGCAGGATAGAAGGGGCAGCAGTAGGGCTCTGCTTGATTTCTGGGGTTCTCCTGCTTCTTGCTGGCATTGACTTCTCTGCCAGGCACAGCCAGAGACCTGGGGAGCCCACTCAGGGCAAAGAGGTTGCTGATCTGCTGAGAGCACACACTACCACATCCACCAGTTCTGCTTCAGCATTTCCCAGCTCCAGCTCTTCAGCATTTCAGCTCCATCTCCATTTGTGTCCATCCGGTGCATCCTTCCTGCTAAACAGTCAGGCTGGGCCATCTGCCCGCCCTGAGGCTGCACAGGTGACACACAACATGACCCTGACTCACAGGTAGGATCCCAAGGCACAACCTACGTAACAACAAAGGATACAGAACTCACATTTGCTGTCTCAGGCTTTCACTTTTTAAATAGTCAGTCATCTCAGGTGTTTACACCCATCTGACCAGCCCCAGCAGAACATTTTCTTGCATAAGAGGTAGTTTTGCTTGTTTATATTTTTTTGACCCAGCTCAGTGAGAGCTCAGACTTAGAGGAGATGGTAATCTGTGCTATGGATGCAGGAACAAATAGGGACGGGAGAAATTAAATTGGTCTCTGCTTGATGTGATCCTGACTGAATGTCCTTCAAAGCAACCTCGTGTGGCATGCGAGGAGGAGATGCTGGGGAATCACACGGTGAAGAAGGCAGCATGATTCTCTTTGGGGTCCAATCTACTGGATTAAAAAAATGCTGATATACAGAAAACTACTACTCCCTTTTCTCCAAATGCTCCTAACTTATACTGCTTGTGCTTTCCTAGTAAAACATCAGGCTGTTCATTCTTTTTATTTACAACCTTCTGTCCTGTGTCTGTGTATCGAGGTGTGCAACAGCGACCTTTTACAGTCAGCAGTTGAATAGCAAATTTGCTCTGAATAAATCCATACCCATATAGGTGAAGTGTCTAGACAGATTTAATCCAGGCAATAAGTATTCCATAAGGCAACAGGATCAGACTTTAATAGAGCTGCAGCTGGAACACAACAAAGGTTAGAACAAGCGACACACTGATTAAATTTCCTAACCCAACCAGAAGGTGCTCAGCCTGATCCCAGTCTCTCAAGGACTATCACCACCAAAGGAATCTGACACTTTTTTATCACCAACAGTTAAAGGAAGAGCAGTGATCTCAGCTGCAGACCTCAGTGAGCATTTAAAAGGTGGGCACACAGCCTGGGGAAAACAGTACAGAGGTGGGACAAAATGCCCGAGGTCAAAGATGAAGCCAGGAGGCAGAGTGAGTCTTACAGAAAGGCTTGGAGCTCCAGGACTTCAGGAATGTCCTTTTGCCTCATGCACAAGTGCCTGCAGTCCCACCAGGATGGCAAGTGATGGCAACACCACCTTGGACAGTTTAATACAGCAGCAGATCTTGGCTGGTTTTCTCAGCATCTACAGCAGTCAGGATACGAAATGGCTCAGAGCTGTGGACTATCTGTTTGGTGAAACAACTGAGACATAATAATGGTTTCAAAATTTAAAACCTGGTTTAAGCCCAGACTAGAAAGGAAATTAAAGCAGATATTACAAATAGGAAAAGCTTGGCAGGCTGACTTAGATTAGTATGTTCTTGAGATCTAGTATTTAAAAACAAGCAAATGAAATGTTGCTTGTGTCACAGAATGATAGAATCACAGAATGGTTTGGGCTGGAAGGGACCTTAAAGGCCATCCTGTCTCACACCCTGCCCTGGGCAGGGACACCTCCCACCACACCAGGTTGCTCCAAGCCCCATCCAACCTGGCCTTGAACCCCTCCAGGGATGCGGCAGCCACAGCTTCTCTGGGCAACCTGGGCCAGACTCTCACCACCCTCACAGCAAAGAATTTCCTCCTAATATCTAATCTAAATCTCCCTTCTTTCAGTTTAAAACCATTCCTCCTCGAGCTATCACTTCACTCCCTGATCAAATGGGTGCCGGAACAGAGATGTGAAACATCCTGAAAAATCTGGTAGGTTTAAGAGCTCTGAATTTCCAGAAGAAAGAATTACACCTTAATTTCTCATTCTTAGGAATTATCTTTCCAAGCAGCTAAGTAATGACTATCTGATTACAATTCAATTTAATAAAAGCCCTGCAGAATACCCACACATAGTTGGAACAGGAAAGAGAAACACAGTTATCCGAAATTCTCCATTCATTCCGAGCACAAGGCTGCTGAAACCTGGGCATAAATGTCTCTCACCAGCGCTCACAAGATGGTGTTGTAATTGATGCCAAAAATTCAGCAGCTTTATCATACGCAATTTTTTCCTACTGACAAAGTATTCCACAGAGCTGTATTTCAATTCTGATTCCATATGTCACTTCAATTTCTGATCAGAGCTTGAACATAAAAAAAATTATAGCCTGCCTCAATGGGCCAATAAAAAAGGATCATTTCTTTTTACATATCAACATTTATTAGTCTCAATCATTTCAGAAATATAATCATTATAGTCCCTTTTACTGAGAACAGCTCCTCCCCCCCAACATTCATCCTGGGAGCTCCTTTCTACAGATGCTCTTTCTCCTTTTATTTCTGAGGGTGGCATGTTGTTCCACAGCAAAATCTGCCATCATGCATAACCAAGAGAAAAATTAATTAAAAAGGCTTAGGGTTCTCCCCCCCCCCCCCCTATTCCCAACATCCTGGCTCTTTAATATTACTATTATTTCCTTCTCTCTTCCCCAAATAATATAAACTTCGACTGAAAAGGCAAAAGCAGGGGAAGTTTCAAGTCAAAAGGCACAATTGGGTTGACTCTGTATTTTGTAGGTCTTTCAGTTTCTGTGTTTCACCAAAGCAAGGCTCACAGCTGGCTATGGCACATACTCCAGACGTACTCAGGGCCCTGGTTGGAAACCATCAATATTTAGATTCATCTTGGTTTTCAGAAGCAGAAGCACTGATCATATCTGTTTGTTTTATTCTCTTTCAGAATCTTCCCAAAGAAATTGATCCATCCTTCCTAGTGAAAGTCCAAGATAGATAGGATGCTGTTTTCAAAAAGACTTTTGCAAATCCCATCAATACTGGAATAAAACCAGAAAAAACAAGGCAGCTTTATTGATTTACACATTAAAATAACATCTGCTTTTTGTGCATGTTCAGTCTCCCATGAGTGATAACTGGACTTTTAAAGAGAATGTAATATTGAACCTATAAGTATTATCCATCAGTTCTTCTCCCTCTTTCACAACAGCCACAAAAGATTAGAGATAACAGGCCTAATTAGTGTAGAATGATGTTAAAATCACTGCCTGGACTGAAATACATGGTGCAAACAATACCTGAGATTTTTGTTAACTAGAGGTCATTTAATCTCTCAAACCTGAGATCTTGGTGTCTGGAGACAGAACTGGAAGGTGGACATTGGAATGACTTCTGCACCGTGTAAAACTTCTTATTGAAAATCATATTCTTACTAAAGACATTTGGACCAATCCTATTACTCCTATTAAAAGATTTGATCGTTTTCACCATTTCACGTGCTTGTAATTGAAGCCACCTCAGCTCAAAAGAATTTTATCTCAGCAGAAATTAATCCAAGCATTGCATGAGATGAAACAGAAACAAAACATGTTTCCTATTTTCCAAGGGCAACTTTCCAGCTGTATGAGTTACAGCAGAAATGTCTAAGGATAATACTTAAGCTACACCTAGGTTTCCATGCAAAGTAAAGCTAAGACAACTAACTGCATAGTTTTGCTTCACGCAGTGCTGTTACCTCCAAAATTCACATCCTCTGCAGGAAGTATTGGCTAAAAAGTACAGCAACCCATCACTTATGAATCTGGAGCAGATACTGAGGACCAGAATAAGCTATATGTGCTATAAACATCACTCCCCATCAACATCACTCCCAGCAGGATAAAATAAGCCAAGGACTTTCGTTGATTTATTTTTTTTTTAATACAGGATCAGTGCGGGTGCCTGAGTGCTTGTGTTCAAGGCAGATTGAACAGTAAGAATTAACTGATAATCAGCTGCCAGCTGAATCGTCAGAATATGAAAAAAAATCCTCATTAGTGGTCCCCCAGGCATAGCTCATAGCAGGAAACCAGCAGTGCCCAGGACTGGCTCCAGCAACAGGTCACTCAGCTGGGGCTCCCAGCTCCAGTTCCAAGGGAAGTCCCCACCATCACCTCACTCTGCAGTTTTGGCTGTGCCAGAGCCACAAACTCAAGCCCTTCCCAACTCGTGGCAGGTACAATGTGGAGGCCTGACCTGATGATGCATGCTGAGGTGCATCATCCGTGCGTGCACTGCGGTGGGGAGCCCAGGCCAACAGGCTGGAGGCAGCAGCTGGCAGGATCCTGAACCCCGAGCGTTTCATGGAAAGACAACTCTTTACACACCACAGGTCCTGTCTAATTTTAATTTGCTCTGCCTTTATTTAGTAGGAGATAAGTCACGACTACTCCAACGCAGAGCAGACTACTCAGATATGCAAATCTTAATTATGAATTCTGACAGCAATCTTGTCAATCTCCTGTCAGTCACTTGCCAAATACCCTCCTGCAGATAACTCCTGCTCCAAGGGCCATGTGTCTGAGGCAGCTCCTTTCTCTGCCAGCAGCAGGCTTCGCACTGATTTACATCCCAGCCTAAGAGGAGCAAGAGTTTTAAGCTGAAAGAGGAGAAATTTAGACTCGGTATTAGGAGGAAATTGTTTGCTGTGAGGGTGGTGAGAGCCTGGCCCAGGTTGCCCAGAGAAGCTGTGGCTGCCCCATCCCTGGAGGGGTTCAAGGCCAGGTTGGATGGAACTTGGAGCAACCTGGTGTGGTGGGAGGTGTCCCTGCCCAGGGCAAGGGGTTGGAACTAGATCTTTAAGGTCCCTTCCAAACCAAACCATTCTGTGATTCTAAGCAGAGCAGTGTTTTGTCTTTTCTGCAGCCCTTGCATCATTCTTTTGGGCAGTCACATCACTGCACAAGCAGCACTGGAGCCACCACAAGGCCAGAAAAGCTGCTGCCCCAGCAGATGACTGGAATGGTGTGTAACCTATCTGCAGCAAATAGGATTACAATGAAATTGTGGTGTTTGCATTTCCTTGCAGGTTCATGAGCAGGCTTGTGACCACAATTTAATTTAGAAAACCCAGAAGCAAGAGACCCTTGTCTGGTGATGCCTGCTGTTCTCTTGGGAGCTGCGGGCTAAGGACAGAAGCCTAATGACACACTCCCCTTTCTCACCACCTCCATGAGCTCTCTCTTAACCCAGTGACATTTTGCCACTGGCCTAAATGGTGGTAGAAATGTTGCCAAGGATGAAACTTCCCTTATGAAACTATATGGTTTAAGGATTGCAGGCACAATGCACCGTAAGGTGACAAAAGGAAATAGGCAGTTGCTTTCCTTTATATATGCATGTACATGTAGTTTTCACATACACAGATGTGTACCCTCCTTCCAGGACAGTTTAAGTTAGACCCAAATTTACAGGGTCATCTCGTGTTCAGGACATTATTTAAACTCATAGCTTTAGAATTCAGCAAAAGTCCCTGATGACTTAAAAACAAACCAAACAAAAGCCCCCAAAAAACAAAATTGAAGTTAGTCTTTAGTCAGCAAGAAAAAAATGAAGATATGATTGTTGAAACTTCCTCTCCAACAAAGGAAAGGAAGGAAACATGAACAAAGAATGAAAATATGTCAATATTATCTGTCTGGACTTTTAATTTTCCTGCAAAGGTTACCAGGGAGCACGGTGCGTCCTACAGAGCCCGGTAGAGAGGTGATCTGTGCTGGCTCCGCAGTCCCCAATAGCTGTTCTCGCCGACTGCAGTCTCAGAAGCATGAGCAGAGCTGTCACATGCAAGTTCACTTACTGCTAAACTCAGCCAACAAATTGCTCCTTTCTGACAGATGTTTCTGTTTAAAGCCACTAGGAACCGTATGGATCATTCCACCTCATCAGTCTCAAGAGACAGCCCAGCAACTCCAAGAGCCAGAAATTTGCCAGGAACAAATGAAAAACCTAATTAGATCAACAGACAAAATTTGGATCAAGATTAGAGGATCTGACATGACAATGGGATTAGACTATTAACAAGACATAACAAGGTTTGGCTATTTATCATTTCACAATCAGTTTTCACAGTACAAGGAGGAAGTGCTGGCAAATCAGCATGAAAAATGCAGACATGAGAATATTCTTGTTTCAGTTTAGCGTGTGCTCCCTTTTGATGCCAAGCTCTACGGAACCAAAGAGTCTATTCTTAGAGAAAAAAACACTGCAACAGCTGAAGGAATTAAGAATTGGAGGTGTAACAATGGAAATAAAAATAACAAAATCCTCAGAGCCAAATACTGGTAGTTGCAGGTGTACAAAAAGGCTAAAAAGTAAATAAATAATTGCAAATACCACAGTTTGGAGCTATCCATGCGGAAAAGCCAGCGCAGGCAAACATCTGGATAGACATTGCAATGACACTGTCATTATTCTCTTCTCCACCCCTCTTCCAACCTTCAAAAATGAGGTTGAAAAAAGAAAAAAATCCCATTATTGCTTCCCCCTCCTCACAGGCTGCCCGTGGGTCTGAACAGGGTGTAAGGGGGGTACCCAAGTCAAATGAATCTCAACTTTATGCCAGACTAGAAAGCAGCAATGACAAGAGAGCCAAACTCCATGATGAACTAAGCTCCAGTTCCTACCAGCTGGCTGCTTTCAGTTGGCTCCCAAGGGATGCTCTGCTCTGACTACCAGCAGGTCACCAGAGAGGTCTAGCTGGTATTTAGAACCACAAAATAGGTAGTATTTCAACCAGAAAATTAGCCTGGCCCTCCACAGTCCTTTTGTTCTCTTTCTGTTCAGATACTCTGCACCTTCACCTTCTGCTCCCGCATCTGGGAAGCCACTTGGACACAGACAGAGCAATCACAGTCCTTCAGTAGAAGGAGTCTCTGCGTGGTGCTTATCTGCTCTCTGCCTCCCGGGTCAGAAACTAAGCCCCCGGGTACTCTGCCTGGAGGAACCTCATTTCCTCCAAACGTTCTCCCCGCTTGCTTGGGGAATAGAGATGCAGACCATACACTGTGTGTTTTACACACAACAAAGCAATCTGGTCCCAGCCCAGCATAAGCCCAATTGGCTTTAGTAAAGAATTTATCACCCCCTTATTTCTATTTCTAGCATCAGTCACAGAGGCCTGGTCAGATACAGCAACATGGTTTTAAAGAAAGGAAATTAAGTCACAAAGCACTGCAGAAGAATTTTACAGATAGTGACATGTAGAACTATACCTCTGCAGCATCAGCAAGAAAAAGAAAATAAATAATGTCCCACATAAGTGGCTCCTCACTCTCTGCCTAATAGGTGTCTTTTGCTTTGTATTTTAATTGCAATCTGAAGTTTTGGGCAACTTTCTGATCTACGTGTGGATAGCACCTAATACAGTGGAAGTCTCAGTTCACATCTGGAGGGGCTACTCAAATGCAGAACGTTACTACCCCTTACCAGCACCAGGTCCCAGGAGAGAGGCCTCCCCAGTCCCCACTGATCCAGTCAATGAAGCAGGACTTCCCAAAAACCCGCTGAAATGATGGTGTAGGAGGCAGCAATCTCGACGTATTTGTCATTCTCTGCGTCAAGGAGCTTAAGAGAGATTACAGGATTATTTACAGTTTATCACTAGCCAAACTGCAACACCAAGCAAAGTAATTAAGTAATGATACACTATAAAATATAAACATTTCTAGGATCTTGTACTACATAGAAGCACCTGTAATAGGAAGAAAAAAAATTCTCACAGCACAAGGAATTGCAACCTGGATTGCCTGGATTTAGACGCTTATTTTTGGCACAGCTTCTGTTGGTTAGTGAGGGGGAATGCTCCACCCTGAGGTGTAACTGTCTAAATGGTGGCCATTGACACAGCAGGTTGGGAAGGTCTGGGCTGGGGATAATAATGAAACAGCAAGGAAGGAAAGACAAAAGATGAGGGTTTTCCCTTAAATTGCTTCACTACATCCTCAACTTTAAATACATCACTAGTCTCAATTAAAGATAAAGGACTTATGTTAACATCCGTGTCAGTGTTGACAGCCACAAAAGGATACACTGCAGCAGCAATCCAAGTACACTTACTCTTACACTGTTTAATCCTTCCATACATGTTTCAAAAATAATTCCTCTTTGTCGAATTAAATATGGCTTTTTGATATAATTAACTTCTTGCCTGAAGCTCTGGTGGTCCTGATATGAAAGGAATCTAGATACGCATCAGTTCTGGTTTAAGTTCTGCATTTAAAAAAAAAGAAATAGATAAAAAATAAATCCTTCCTCTCAAGCTCATCTTCTCATAAATCCTATTAACAAGAGATATTCTGAGATAATTACAAGAAGGCACCAGCATCTCTCCTTTCCTCAGTGACTTTTGATACTGTACATCGTGACAGCGGAGCAGCATCCCTGCCAGTGCCAGCATCTATAAACACCAGTTTCATTTGTCTATTGCCCTTCAACTAAATATCACCTTTTTTATAAAAAAAAAAAAAAGGACTGCACATAAATGAAATGTACAGGAGAAAAGAGGGAAACTATGAGAAAGAAGCAGCACTTAAATAGTACTAGTTTTTTAAAAATACATGCTTTCCAATCCCATGGACACAGAAAATATCCAAGGAGTTCCACGAGCAGCTGAGCTACGAAGAAGCATGGTTTCCTTCAGTGCTCACAGGACTCATGCCACCTCATGCCACCATGCCTTTCCTCGAGGAGTGGATTAGCAGGAGGGTCTCTTCTTCCCTGCCCAGCTGTAGGAACCCAACAGTTTTAACCCCCCTTCTGCTCGGCTCCATTTGGTGGAAGCTGGTCCAGAGAATCAAGACTGGCAGGAGGAGCAGGCACCTAAACACTCCCACATCCCGTACCGTCACAGCCTCCGCATCTCTTCAGGAAAGTCAAAAAAAATCCAGCTACAGAGAAGGTGCCAGGGATGTCCTAGACAGCATTCTTCTGATACATCCAGGCCATGGTTCTGTAGAGTAGGACCATGCTGTGCCTCTCCGCGGTTACACACCAAGTCCTTCTGTAGGACCCACAGAAACAACCATGGGCTTCAAATCCATCTCCTACAGTTCAAACCTTTGCTGTCAGAGAATTTGATATTTGAAGTCTGCATCCCCACCTGACACATACAGTAGCAGGAGGCAATACAGGTCATTAGTATCTGTATAATGTTCCTCGCATTCAAGAATAGGCAGTTACAGTGTCAAACATAATTAAACTAAGCTAATAACGTGCAGCTAATAAAAACTTTTACAGAGCTAGAACGTTCACATTACATCCCAACACCAAAGTTATGAATTTTTATTTCTTTGCACTGCTGTTGAGAAGGCGACAACAGGCGTCTTGCAGCACCACAGTGCCAGGGTGGCAGATCTTGGTCTCTCACGTCCCTGCCCTCCGCGCTGGGATGAATGCCACCAGTTGACAGTTTAGCTACTTTTGATGCACACAAATATCTTCATCATAAAAAAAAAACAAACCCCAAAACCCCATAAAGAAGTCTTTTTATAACCGTTGCAACTCACGAGGGCAAAACCTGCTAAGAAAGGCTTCTCCAGTTAACAACTTAAATGTGACAATTTTAGCAGCTCCATACGTCCTCGGTGTGGTTCCATTCCCCCCTCGACGTGTTGCTGATCTGAGGTAGGCAAAGCAGCTCATTTGTCCTAATTCTGAACCAGTGCATGCTAGTCTCCTTCAATCTCAATTAGCTAGTAGGAAATTTATTTAGAAAGCTGACAGGAACTATTTGGGGGATTAATGATCACTGATTTATGAATATTGAGTAGCATTTCAATAATCCAAGCACAGTAATCACTTGTAGCTGAAGCCAGTTCTCCCAACCATTATAGTCTGTAGCAATCACTCAAAGGCAGTTAAATGATTCTGATTTATGACCTTAACCTACAGGGCCCAGTACATTTGCTCTATCAGTGTGTAAATTCTAAAAACGCAATTCCCTGCACCTCTAGAGAGCCAATTTAAGTCAACATTATGCATGAGCTGAGCATGCTTGAATTCTCAGATCTCTTATTTCACTCATTAAATTTGCACTGAACATCTTGCAATTAAAATTTCATATAGATTTTTTCTTATGATTGACATTTGGCCTTGGCAAAATGAGTTTAAATTTTGTTTCTCTAAAGATTTAGAAGGAGATAGATTGATCTAGACATTGTTTTCTGCAAGATGATGATGATGGAGCACTAATGCTTTTATTAGCATTTTGAAAAGCCTCCCTTTCTGCTGGAGGACTGTCTGTCAGTAACAAGTGAAAGCAATTCAGCGACCAAAGACAAAGCTGCAGCTAGTACAGCGGCAGCAAAAGCCTTGCTGCATGAAGTCTTCATGTCACCCTTTCCTGGTTTTAGGCCAACATCTTTAACTGGGGTGGAACAAATTGGGCCTTCCAGTACAAACCAATATGTGCTCATCTGCCATGAATAAACAGCAGTTCTATTATGTGATTTTTGAAAATAAGCCCAGGACATCCAAAAAGAGCAGAGAAGCACTAAAGTGATTCCAAGTCCTGATGTGAAACGGTGAACTTTTGATTGCCTCAAACACTAGACTTGTTGTGCTAAAATCGGACAAGCCATTTATTTTATCTCACGTTGTGTCCCTCAGGCAATGAGTTCAAAGGAAGCAGAGTTGTACCCTTCAGTGACCCCATGTACTTACTGGTTGCAGCATAAGGGGTGCTGGAGAAGTACCTGATCACACAGAGACAGCCCATACAGCAAGAAGTTCACAACGCAGGGACAAACACAAAACTGAGCCAGAAGAAGAATTTATGCCTCAATCCAGCAGTGGCTTAAGAGGACCGCAGTGTTAAGAGCCCACAGACTGGAAGTGCCACACAGTGACAATCCAAGGAAATACAAAGTCTTTTTGTAGCAACGCAGCTCCTAACGCAGTGATACATCCATTTCATAAAGGACCTGGAGCATCAGGGTCCTATCAATAATAAATAACCATGCCCAGGCTGTAGCAGACATGCTAATATTAATTTTGTACCTTAAGAAGCAAATCAAGAGGAAAATGTTTCAAAAACCTAAGGAGCTGACTAAAGGAAGCTTCCCTGGGCTGGAGAACACGAACACACATTCACAATATCCATTTAGTGGTGGCAGTGAGGATAGCAGGTTACTGGAGATAACGTTTTAACCGCTGTTTCCCAACCTGCTGCCCAAAAGATTACTCACGTCTCAGTGCAGGTACTTACACACCCCCCCTATGTGGTAACAGGGGGTACCCTCCTCCTCCTCACATCACAGGAACATTTAAGACCCTGCACATTGCCATCCAAGCACAAGGAATAATGCTTAAAACCTACGTATCCCTACATACACCACTTCCAGTTTAACCACTCTTCATCCCATCCAGCTGAGCACAGTATTTGCCTTTCAGCAAATTATAAGCAAAGGAAATAAGCAAAAATTTGTCTTACTATGAAAAGTGATCAATAGTGTACCTAAATACCATTATGTAGCTAAAGGAAAAATCCAGTGTACTAGCCCTGGAGAATATCAATCTTGCAGCAGTACCCAAGGCTTTTTTTTTACTGCAGAATAGTAAAGTCTTTACAGTCACGGCATAATTACACTAACAGACCGGTATTTTAATATCATCTCTCTGAAATGAAATTTTGTTTCCATGTCCAGTCAATAATTCTGTCTCATCTCAGTGATGAATAGAGCTTAGTGAATAATTTGTTATGAATAATTTATTCACCGCATTTCACCTTTCATCTCTCTTTGAACGTTTTGTGAATTTTTGGGATGTATTCGTTACACAAACCTCTTCCCAAATACCTCACGCTTGTGGACCCTTTGTTGATTAGTTCACTGAAAACATTCAAACTGATGTGCCACCAGGTGACACTTATGAGGTGTCGTACCTGCTCTGTCACTGGTTGGGCTCAGTTCCACTAAGCTGCATTCCCAGCTGCTACTCGAGTTCAGTCCCAGGTATTTAAGCTTGGAATGTACATTATGGATCGTTTCTCCCATTCCAGGAGCTCGAGAGGATCCAGTTGTGTTGAAGGCCCCACTGCTCTAAGTGCTGTGTAAAGACTGACCACAGGAATTGAGGCTCTCAGAAGACAAGACAGTGGGAGTTACCACTGGACTATTTTACAGATGGGAAATTTAGAGGGAAAACAAGTGTAACCACTAAGTTCAGACAAAGAGACTCTTTAATAGAGAGAGAAAACACCAGGTTACAACGAACCAGAGAAGGCTGTAAAGTTGTGAGACCATCCCAAGATAGTTGAGATAGCTGGGAATTTTCCCAAGGAATCATTTTAGGTAAAAACAGATTTCTATCTCTTCCTGTAAAAAACAGCTTCTTGTAATTTTTTGCTACAAAAAAGACAATTTTCCAGTCCAAGCTCTGACGGAATTGTTACATTTAGAGCTCAACAGACCCAAGGGAAACAAAACAAAGAACAACTGCCCCCAATATTTTGTTTTGCATCAGTGTAACAAACCATTAATTATGGGTCCAGTATTCAAAACACGGTTTTCTCCCAGAAGCATCTCACTGCTTCCTAACCTCCTAGAAAATAAGAAAGCCATCACTATTATTGCAGATTTTGAGGTAAAACAAGCAGTATTGTCTAGACATAGCACTGAAACCACAGGGATGACAAATCCTCAAGTAGAGAGGCTCCTGTAGGCAATTTTTCACCACAAAACAATTCCATTTGATATCATACTATATCATGAGAAAGTATTTTGGCCCCTAGCAGTACATTGGAATCCCAGGTTCCAAATGCATTACCAAATTTATTTTTTCATACATCTTTTTCTGTGAAAATTTTGTTACATTTCCATTTCTTGCCCCCCTCATAAGAGAAAGAAAACATTGAAATGTCCTTCTTGTGCCATAGAAACGTCTGTACAAGTCTATACTGGAGCTGGCTAAACACAAAAATCATGGCTGTTTCTCTTACAAGGACAAGAAGTGTTTCATTTTAATGTATCTAAACAAAAGAAATCCAAGGTAAGATACCCCGACAAAATTTATGACCACTGGAAGGGGCAGGTGACTGATAAGTTCTGCTTTCCTGCAGGGTAGGATAAAGCATCCCAACACCATGCTGGACAGCGCTTTGAGCAACCTGGTCTAGGGGGAGGTGGCCCTGCCCATGGCAGGGGGTGAAACTGGATGAGCTTTAAGGTCCCTTCCAACCCAAGCCATTCTATAATTCTGTGATCACAGGATTTGGACACTGCCATCAGCATTCATGGGGCTCAGAAGACTCACACATCACAAGCTGAAGTCCATGCCACAAGTCTTTGTTGCAGATGTTCCTGTACCCACCTCTCCTGTGTCCACATTTTTATGGCACAGCTCTAGTTGGAAGCAAAGGACCACTTTTAACAAAGGATACATGACAGCAACACATGTGAAAGGAACATGGGAAGAGGCAAAGAAATGAAAGACAGCTAACCTTGCAACGCAAAAAGGAGAAAACCAGATCAGAATGTGACCTCTCAATGAAAGATTGCATTAAGGATTGCATCACTAGTACAGGCACCCAGAGAAGTTCTGGAATCTCCATCTTTGAAGATACCTGACACTTGGCAAGACAGGCCCTGAGCAACATCACATACCATTGAAGTCAGCCCTCCCTTGTGCAAGGGGGCTGGACCAGGTCATCTTCAAAAGCCTTTTCCAACCTAAAATACTTTATGATGCTCTATAACCTCTTCATAAAAATAACTCGGAACAGTAACAAGCACAATATCAGCTCCGGAGTAGGAGAAAGTTCAAAATACCATCTTTCTGCTGTACTCTTGCATCCATCTTGCACAGACAGTACCAGTGCTGATATCATTTTTGGCAAAGCACTCATGGATTAATATTCATATAAAGCATTTATATTAATAATACAGGTCTGGAGCACTGCAGCCCTGCCATGCACACACCCTGAGAATGGGCTTTAAGTCAAACTTCAGGAAAGATAGGAGTAATGTACTTATCACTGCAAGATAATTTCCTAATGACAACTTGGAATCCCATGTTAGGTCTACTAGTCTGTGTATGTACACTCCAAAATTCATAATTAGAACAAGAAAATTTGGTGTAGAAATAAAAGGTGACATTAACATCATAAAAAGAGAAGAACCAGGTGCATTTTGAGAATTAAAGGGTTGTGACAAACAGGCCGTCCCACCAGTTATGTGATAAATAGAAAAATCTTAGGCTGGCACTCATGCAAATTGCACTTATGGTTTGTTCTCGTTATTATCTTGCACTTCAGACTGTCCATCTTTTTTTTTTCTAGTAAAAAACCTAGGCACCATTCAGTATGCACAAAAGAGCAAAGCATTACTACAAAACAGATGGTACAACTGAATATTAAGCAACTTGGTACGAAGAACATTCCTTTTAAGAAGAACTCAATTTACAATTAACAGCTTCTAGACTGTAAAACCGACTAGAAAAATAAAATGCATTTCAGCTTAGTTATTATCAGGGGAATCTAAAGGAGAAACTAGTCTCTGGTTTATACAGCTGATGGGGTCCAGTGTCCTCTCCAGCTGATGAAAAGTCACACCCAAGGTTTAGCACTTAACATGAATCTGTGGTAAAATCTCCCCATGCTCACCTCAATCCCAAGGCACACTACTATTGCACTCTGCTGCTTTGTGGAAAAGAGATGAGCCAGATTTCAACAAATTAGTCTGCCATAATCAAGGCTTTCCATCCTCAAGATCACACTCCTTTAGGATTACACTACAGGGCAAAGACACTCTTGAGGCTCCAAAGCCCCTAGAACCAAGTCTGCTTCATTGAATAAAGCAGGAATCAAAATATTGCTGCCTTCAGCTCCCATCCTTTTCCAGGGATGGGTTTAGCAATCCTCTGTAGCTTCTGCCTTCACCCTTCCACCCTCTTGCCTGCTGTTCTCAGAGGCACACACATGTATCCCACAGCTCCTCCAAACACCAGAAAGGAAACCACCTTCCCACATATGCTGTGTCATGAGATACACCTTCCCTGTCCCTGCAGAGAGGGACAGCTCCTGCAGCCACAGCAGCAATTAGATTTCAGAGCTTATTAGTATATGAATAATGAAAGAGAAAGAAAGGGACAGGATCATACAATATTTTACTGTATCTCTTAACAGCTCTAATTAGCTAAAACTTAAACAATAATACTGTGAAATGAAGTGCACATTTCCCAAGACATGCCAGATTAAAACATGCAGGTGACACACTCACTGCACTCCAGGTTATGGATTCAAACACAGCCCAAGTCACAAGTGATGGATGGCTCTTGGCATCGGGTGGCTGTTTGAGACTGTATTTTGAGTGAATTGTCATTCTCAGTCCATGTCTCCAACTGGCAGGTACAACAAGTATTTGGGGATTATTTTAAGCAGTCTGACAAAGGAGTAAGTAAATTTAGGGATTCCGTCTTAGAGGCCACAGTCTGAAGCAGACCCATGGGACTACAGCAGAGATGCAGGTTACCCAGGTCGTTTTTCAGTGGCCAGGATTATTGAATTCCACCCTAGCAATGTTAGTTCAACATTTCTCTAAAAATCAACGTGTTCTTTATTTATGGGAAATGAAAAATAAAATACAAATTACTCCACAAACAGCAGAATAATGAAACACCATTTCTTACAGCATTTTTCTCCCCCCCCCATCCCTTTTCAGGGCTGTTTGAAAAAAACTTGAAATCTTTCCCATGGTTAAGATATTCCTAATCCTCTCTTTGTTACAGTTGATTTTCATTAAATTTCACATCACAACTTAAAATCTAATTTTGTTTAAATCTGTCAGCATTTGAAGTTGTGAGTGGATGGGACATGCATGGAACAAGGAGGCTTGCTGTGGAAACCAGTCTCAGGGCTCAGCTGCACCCAGTGAGATCAAGCGGCTCATATCTTAGCTAGAAAAGAGCAGCAAAAGAAATATTTCTGATAATTCTTTCTAGAAAGGTATTATAGTTTACATAAACAGATGGAAAGTGGTACACACATATCTGCTGTTGGCACAGCACCCTCAGTAAAAGGTACTTTATAATGAAATAGATATTGTTAAATAAGAAAATTGATAAGCTATAGGAGGAATTAATCACCCAGAAGGGGGGAAGTTTACAGATACACTGTCCAGGCTTTTTCCTACCTAAAACCATAGGGAATACATATGGACACAGATTTCTGCTTTTGACAGGCAAGTCCAGTTCAGTGCATTCCCAGTTCCTCACTCTGCCTGTTTGGCCCTTCTAGCCACCGTGGTACCCTGACCTGAGTGGAAACCAGAGAGAACAGCAAGTGGCTGACATGCAACAAGAAGAAAAGAAAGTCACGACAGAACTCTAAATTGCATTTGAGTCCAGATTTGAAGTGTTTTGGCCAGCACCCACCACTAAAATGAAACACCACTGAAACTGAACCACACTCGGGGGAGCCCTTTGGGTGCTTGTGCTTATTTGCTGGAGGTCAGCACCCCAGTACTCGAACCGCTAACCACACAATCAAGCCATGACCCAATGGAGACCAAGTTAGAATAATTCATCTATGGAGAATTAGGTGAGTGCCTTGAAACAGCCAACAGCACAACAGGGGGTAGTACCAGGAGGGATGGCAGGCCCACAGCTGGGAACGGAGCGTTCAGGATCTCAGGGCACTTGGGTGTTGAAATACCGAGACCTGCCACTCCTAATTACAAACTGAGAACCTTCACTTCATCTAAGGTAAGCACATAACTAGAGCACGGTCTCTCTTCTGACCTGCCATGGAATCACCAGCTTAAAATAGATGAAGAGCCACCAAAACATGAGTATCAGAAAGCCAATGTGCAGACACACAACCAGCACAGCCAACAACGTGGCGACAACACAGCATTCCATGAAGCTAAATTAAAAATTCAGACTATAAATTAACAAAGACAATAAATGTTTGCTCTGCCTTCTAAAGTACTGTTATATATAACACAATATATTTTGTGTTACTATGAGTCACTATAGAAATATTAAATAACTCCACTAAACAATTAATAGTTCTTTAACTTATAGAATTTGAAGTCTTCAAAATGATGAGGCTCCATTTCATATCTGTATTACAACAGCAAGATTTACAGATATGTAAAGAATTATTCTTTGCATACCTGTGTAATTATCTTCAAAATTGAAATGTCATCAATGATACAATATGGTCATAAGTAATTAACCACCTAATTGAAATCTAGAAATTAAACATAATTCACGTTCACATAAAATTGTCCTTCACAGCTGGATTTCAGTAGTCCATGAACCCATGCAATTCTGAAAATGGAAAAAATTAAGAGATGCTGAACACATTTTATGGGGATTTGCTATGTGAAGCAAAAGGGAACAGCAGGATAGAACATGCCACGATGATTAGTGTTCTGGTTAATCAATGTTGAGATGTCATCAGCCAGAGATGGCAGGTGGCACTTTGCTATATTAGAACAAAGTCAGGTTTTGGAAGGAGGGAGATGAGGAATACTGGGAAAATACTGGGAACACAAGAGTTCCTGCAGTACTCAAAGACTCTTTGCCTTTGTAGAACACAAACAATTAAAATCACACAGCATTAAAAAAAATATGGGAAAAGAAAGTTTGGAAAATCTCAAACATGAAGTTGAAGAAGTCATATTTGTTCTCCTGTCCAGCACTGTATAAACATTTGGTGAGGAGAAGCAGTAGCACCCTATTGCATGGCATCAAAGCACTCCCATATTTAAAGATCATGAGTTGTAGTCTATCAGGGAGAAATCAACACATTTTAAAGTATTCTCAAGGTTTTCAACAAAACACTAGCAATTGAAACTCGCCATTCTCTAGTCACAAAATACAGAACTAACTAAACAGTCATTACTGACAGTTTCTGTGTGCTCTGCGACAGGTTAAGACAAATTGCTGCGATAAAAACAACTGAAAAATATATTGTAGCACGATTCGAAGGTCAGGCATTGCAGGGAGCTCCCATATTTAAGCCGAAGTGCTAGAGAATTATTAATGTCAAAATTTACATAGGCCCTTAAATAAGATTTGTCATCATGAATTCTACACCTCAGATTAATGGGAGAACTTAAGTTTAGTCACAGGGTAATATTCTGTACTTGAAAAGGGCTCCGTGTGTTGCATATTGAATGGAAGCCACTGACAATGTGCACAGAGGACTAGAGGAACAAAGAGGTGCCAAACGCAGTATCTGCCCAAATCCAGGGATCAGCCTCAAAAAGAGCTTAATGCACTTTTGCTCCAGTTCATTATGAGGGTGAAGCACTTACTTGATGTTGGCTCCTACTGAGTGCACCCGAGCACACGCTCACCTCTAAGCACTCACAAGGGTATCACTGCTCTCAGGACCTTTTAAATGTGTGCATACGTGACCTCTGGAGTAGATGACTTTCTAACCTGGGTTTTGCTGGAGACCTCTCCTGATGGGCCGGGGTAGGACCTGCGACACGTGAGCCCTGACCTACCAAACATGCACAACTTTTCACAGACTATCGACCACCAACAACCTCTTCTCCTTCAAATACTATTCTCATAGGAAGGGCTGGCAGAAGATGCACATCTGGCTTTTACAGACGTTGCATATTTTTTTCAAGCCAACTTTTTTCAGTATGCCAGACAGTCAATCTCAGTGATTTCTTCCCCTCCCTCTCCCTACCCCTGAAGAATGGAAGAATCCCATTCTTTTTTAATTTTTGAGGTTCTATGGCAGTTTCTACAGAACTGTATTAATCTTTCAATACATAATATATTACCAGAACAACTGTCTGCTGTAACTACCCAAAGGGGAATGGATCTTTTCCATCCACTGAATACCAGACTCAAGGAGTCTGAAGCTTTAATGCACATCTCAAAAAACCAAGTTTTGCCTCTCCAAGTGTGCTCATTCAGGAGCCATTTGGAGACACGCAGACAACATATCATTAATCTCTGACTACGTTCCAAGACACATTCCTAATGCAGCTCTCATGATTACAGTAAGGCTTTACGTTTGGCTCCTTGTTAGCCCACCCACTGAAGGTTGATCTTTCCTTCCCCACCCACCAGTAACCCCAGTGCTAGAACGTGGCTGTGAACCAGCCAGAGCCAGACGCTGGCAGCCGTGTCTTGAGTGCAGAATGAGGGACTGCAGCTGATTTCAGACTTCATCCAGTTAGATCTGGATATTTCTCAAAACTGTCAGACTACTTTGCTAACTTTCTGTCTCCTCATCTTTAATCACCACTATAATTTCAATCTTCTCCACCTACTGTGAACAATAAATTAAAAAGAGGAGCTATGTAGTCAGGGGAAGACTTTATTATTAGGTTTTTTCTGATTTGAAATGCCCATAGCTTGCCACGCTGACTGATGTTCTTTGGTCAGTAAATAATACCACCTGCTGAGCCAAGTATGTGCCCAGAATGAATGAGTGCTGCTACGTGATTCCAAAAGACCATTATTTTCCCTTTCAGTTCCATGCTTTTTTTTCTTAGAACAGAATTTGAAGCAGCCTTTTCTCATTTCTAGGAACAGAGAATGCATGGACCACACATGGATTTGTATAACCATTATTGTACAAGCTAATTAATCCAGTCTTTATCATAGCACCCAGCACTGAAGGCACATAGAAGCACAAAATGAGATGCATTCCACTGCCCACAGTTGGGAATCCAAAACTTGCCAGCACTGGCTCCCTCCTCTGCTCCTGAACTGTACCAAACTCCTGTGGCTGAAAAGCCAGGAAGAGGAGCACTTAATCATTAGGCTTCTCAAATCTCTGCTTGACCTTGCTATTTGATAGAATCACAGGGTCCCTGAGCTTGGAAGGTACCTCTGGAGATCATCTAGTGCAGACCCCTGCTCAAAGCAGGGCCACCTACAGCAGGTTGCTCAGGACTGTGTGCTGTTTGGTTTGGAACACCTCCAAGGGTGAAGACTCTATAACCTCTTTGGAAAACCTGTCCAGCATTTGATCACCCTTACAGTTAAACAGCTTTTTCTTATGATTAAACAGAATCTCCCGTATTTCAATTTGTGCCCACTGAAGACCCATTTGATCTGCCTTGATCAAACCTCTCTTTTTAAGTGACTTTTCTTTAAACTAAATATCCCTGGGGTCATTAGCTGTACCATAGGGGATGGATGGAAGTTCCACTGAGATTTATGTACCCACATCACACCAGCCCACACAGCTCAGTGATCAAACACAAGATTCTCTTCCCCTGGCCATCTTCAAGAGGCAGTCGCTTCTAAAGGACTTGGTCTCCTTAGCTGCTCCTCAGCAGTTTAGATCAATGTTGTTCCTTAGCCAGGTCAGGGTCATTTATTATTTGCCCTAATTGCCAAAGAGATGTTTAATGTCATCACCTCTGTATGAGTTGGTGAAGAAATCAGTTAAGTGGATTACAAATGCTACCTGTTTTCCAGTGCAATTTTAGAAGCAGATTAGAAGTGACAAGAAAATACAGAACGATATTGAAAGAGACTTTTACGGATGTTGTTGAATTTGGCACCAGGAGTTTTCATGAAGAAAAGGGCTTGTAATGATAAATTCTTCTGTCATCATCAGGTACAAGCAGTATTAGAATATTAACTGCAGTTCCAGGCTTACCGAGAGAAGTGAGTAACAAGCTAATAGTGTCTCCGCCTAAGGACCCCTTGCAGAGCTATACTGCAAGAAACAGGTAGTTCAGAAATGCAAATTGAAATCATCACCACATATACTAAGAACTGTCCCCTATAAAAACATAATTAAGAAGCAAATCATCCATCCAAGTTTCTTACAGTTATATGAAACAAACAAAAAAACTCTCAGCTTGATATTTGTTTCGACTTTACAAAAGGCAAGTCCTTCATTTTCTTTGATTTTCTCACCATGTAGAATTAACTCTTGTTTTTATCTGTTCTACCTTTTGTTTTGCTCTTAACAGCTACAGCTCACCCATGGCAAAACAGAAAAGAAGAAAATAATTTGAAAAGAACACTTCCATTTTGTTGGGAGGAGCCTCCCTCCCTGGCAAGTATTACAAAAGAAGAAAAGAAATAGATCTGAGATGAGTAATAAATTCACATCCCCAAGCGAGTCCAGCAAAATAATTTCTTATTATACATTAAAAGTCATTGAGGTTCACTGTGCTCATAAAGGCTATGAACCACAGAGATTCAAGGGACAAAAGGAACAAGGCCACGCACAGACGTCCCCTCAAACACGCCGATCAGGCTCCTCTGTCAGGTCTCAGATCTTCCCACTCCCTGCCAAGCTTTTTTTTATCACCATCTGCCTTTTCTCTATTAAGTAATTTTTTCCCCTGAAGAAGATTCTAAGGCTGTTCTACTTTTAAGTAATAAAATGGACATTTCACAGTGGTTTAAAACATAGCGCTGACCTAATAAGATTGATTTTTCTTTGGGGAAGAAAATGAAAAAGCAACAAACGCACTTCAGCAACATGTTGAAAGAAGAGGCTCTACAAGTAACTGGTTACATAGTTAAAGATCTATCTAAACTATGCAATTAATTTCTTTAAATTATTTTATTAACTTCTGCTAATGTTAAAACAGAAAAAAAATTTAATTCCCATATCACGCATGAAAAAAAGATCCAGACTTCTATAATATGCACACGTTAATTAACAGCTGCGTAACTCTCTGCCGCTTCTAAATCCATTTTTCATGTTTAAACACAAGGGATGGGGGTATTGATTATTAAGTCTTTCAATCAAGTTCTGTACACCTTTGGCGTAAACAAGACTGAAATCTGCCAGGATTAGAGCTCTATAGACTACTTTTACCACCACTATTTACTTTGTTGACAAGTTCTTTTTAAAAAGCAGGGTGTCCCACAGCCCTGATGCCATCAAAAGGTCATTCTGAAACATCCCAATCAATATTCTTTCACAGCATCCAATAGCTCTAGTAATGGAGACCCTCCCCAAGTCCTGACTGCTCCTGTGCAGGTCAATGACAGATGGAAGACCTGGAACGGTTTCTCAATAAGCTTGACAGTACGCCATGGAATTGTTCCCCAGCAGGTTTGTACTTGATGAGCAAATTTAAGAACCAAGAGGACAGGACATAGCGCTCTCTAACGGGTGACTGGGCTTGTCCCACCTGTGGTGCAACAGTGAGCAACAGAAGGAAAGGGAGGCACCTCTAAGGGACAACCCAAATCACATGCTGGAAACCTCAGTAGGGGAATTTGTCTGTAGGACACCACGGCACCTCTTCTCCATGAGCTGCACACCAGCAGCAACCATGGCAGACTAGACAGCCCTCAACAAGTGCATCTTATGGTGGCAGACTGGAAGAAATGAGAGAATTTAAAATTAGAACTGAGCAAACAGTTAAAACTAATTTGTCAAGCAAGTGCTCAAAGCTTCTGAGAGCACCGGGTATGGCTGAATCCAAACACACCGTCAGACTTGAGCAAATGTTCCTGGCAGGTATTACACCACATGCACACAGCCCTACTGGTAGACAAGTAGAGGAATTAGGAAATGGATTGTACTGGGACACAAGTATCTCAGCTCAAGTGTCCCAACAGGCAATTATTTACAATTAATAGGAAAATTGTTGACACTTGTTTTTCAAGCATAGCCAGGAGTCACTTAGAGACTCCCGCTCAGATCCACAACAGGGACAAGAGGCCGCCAAGGAAGGGTCGCAGCGGCTCCCTGTTTTTGGGAGGAATTCATTCCATAGCAACTCACACCTTAGACTGTAGGAGCCCTTTAACACCACAGACTTGGCAAAGACAGGATGGAGACCCCACTCCCACTGCCCCTTCTCCTTCCACTGCAGCCCCCCCGGGCGCTTCCCCCCACGATCCCCAGCTGACCAGCCGTCCTCAGGCTGAGCCCAACAGGACCCAGAGCTGGTATATAAATATCTGGTGTGTAAAATTCCTGTTATTTCAAGTGTGTACCAGCCAATCTTGGCTGTGAAGAGTCAGCTAGGCACCCAAATGCTATTGTTTAGGCAACTCTGACTGTGATCTGTAAAAGAGGGGAGGAGGGGTATAGAACCACAGAAGAGTAAAGCACATTGTTTTCTTTTTCTCTCCCCATTTTGTCAAACCAATTCCTTTTAATTGCAATACACTTTGCAACTATAATGTCATTCTTCTTGGAGGGAAAAAAAAAGAGACTCCTCGCTGAGAATTAAATGGTCTATTTAAGTAATACTTTCAAAAGACACTGTAAGCTTTTAAATTATCAGCTAAAAAATGTGCCATAAATAAAATGCTAACAACGGAAAAGCGTGTGTAAATCACGCTATTATGCAGAGTTGTAGCAAAAAGTACACAAAGCAACTATATTGTATCTTCCATCATTTGATCTTTTTTTGGTGCTCAACGTGTTCACAAATGATACGCTTTGAATAAATGGCCTTACGTAAACAAAACAGGTTGTGTATCACAGAATCACAGATTGGCAGGGACCTCTGGAGATCACCTAATCCAACCCCCTGCCGGAGAAGGGTCACCCAGAGCAGGTTGGACAGGAACATGTCCAGGTGGGTATGGAGTATCTCCAGAGAAGGAAACCCCACCACCTCTCTGGGCAGCCTGTTCCAGCATGAGCAAAGCATTCTGGCAAAGTTCCCACGGGTCTAATGATAACGGTAAATATTTTTCAGCGTAATTCTGTTAAGGTATACGGAGTTACTTTCCAGGTCCCTTGAAGTCAGCAAGAATTTTGCCAGCAATTTCAACAGAAACAGGGTGTCACCTCTGGACTTCCACCCAGGGCTCAGTGCTCAGAGAGAACCCCATTAACTATGTAATTAATATTCATCCATATGGACAGCAGTAAAATTCAAATCTATAGTTCAGATTAACCTAGGCAATGATCATATTTTACGACTGTGTGATTCATGCGGAAGTATCCGATTACCTTCAATCTCTACTATCAGTTTTAGAATAAAAGGATGGCTCAATTATCTCAAAGGTGCAATTTTTCATTCCTCACAAATCCAAAGTCCCACTGAGCACACGGGAAGGCGAGAACTGGGTCCTTTGAATATTGTGGCATTGAGGTTAATGGGAGATTTAAATGCGCAAGAAATGCAGGATCTGGTCATAAGAGTATTTGAAGAAGAATTATAATAGTCATAAAAATGAAAGGATATTTATTCAAAAATGCTTCAGTATCTCATAAGTTATTTTTTTTCCATACTCCTTTCTCAGCTGGCTCACTGCTGCTTCTGCTCTCCTTAATCTTTCCTTTCTAATTCTTCTTTTAAATATTTATAAAAAATTTGCACAGATGGGGAAAAAGCTGAAGATCTGAAACAAAATTAATTTAATAAGGAAAGGACTAGAAGCCCATTATTGGTTTAGGCAGCCTCTTTTCATGCTGTATATTGTAACTAGGAATAATTAATTTGAAAGTCCTTGATCTTTGGGAGCTTTTTCATTAATATTATTATTAATAATAATAGCAATTCAGATTCACTCTCCCCACTTCCCTCTGCTGGCTGTAAGTACTTCAATGCCTCTAGGCACCCACATGCTGCCACAACACAGAAGGCTGGATTTAAATGCTCTCACTTCCTCAGATGTACGACAAAGGACTGTAGTGCCAGCAGAGTGCTGCAAAGGCCTCCTCACGTACCCTAATGACAGCCTGCCCAGTCCGACCAGTGGGTAACCTGGTGGGTATGTTGTGGTTGCCCATTAGAAGGCCCCCAGTTTGTGTGGAGGAAAGGGCTGGAGCATTAGGATACTCCTGGGGGGAGTGAGTGGGTGTTGTGGAAGAGGAGAGGGAAGCTCTGGAGCACCACGTGTGGAGCTGCACCACAGCATCCTTCTCACCTCCCACACCCAGGCACAGCCTGAGACACAAGAGAACACACAGTCCTGTGTCACAAGCGTATGAAGTGCCAGCACCTCAACTGGCACCCGCATGGCTCCAACACCGCCAGCAACAGCCTCGACAGATGGGGCCTGGAGTTCAGGATGGCAACCTGCTTTAGGGGGGAAAAAAATAGCTCTTGACTTCAGTCCCATCACCCAAACAAAACACTTTGCCACACTCCAGTAAGATGCACAGTCTGCACATGGTTTTTTGACCAGTATTTCCATTTGTTGTTTACATTCTCTCTGCCAGAAGGTACAGCCCCTTGCCACTATATACGTACTCATTGCTGGGAGGAGCTGAGAAAGGACTGCACGAAATGCAAACCATTTCCAAAATCAGTTCTGAAGTGTGACTGGCTGAGCAGCTGGCCACACAGCACTGGATCAACTGGCCATGGCCAGCAGTAGCTCTGGAAGTAGGTCCTCCAGGAGCCCTGGGATAACATACTCCACATTGGACTGCAAAGCCTGCTTTTAATAGCTGGATTGTGAAGTGTCAGGTGGACTGGTCCCTCGGTATGTCATCCAATAATCATCACCACAAGGCTCTATTCATGGCTGTGGCTTCTTGGTTTTCCATCTTCTAACACAAACAGCTTTCTGCTACCTTCCTTTTCAATGACCCTCCAGTCTTGTACATCCTATTCACCCACCTTCTAACACTGCCAGGACACGGCAATGCTGCCTTCACATAAAAAACCAAACTTATTTTCCTTCCAAAATTTCTCTAAAACCATCTGCTGATTCAAGGCTTTTGAATCTGTGCCTTTCTGGATACCTACAGCAAGCCAAAGTAAGAAGCTAGAAGGCCCTGAAGCATCAGCAGTTGCTGTACCATGGAATGGAGGGAAACCTAACATTGCATCTAGAAAACCACATGCATCCATCCTGCATCCCGCTCCCATATGGCAATGTGAAAACAGAGGAAATGCAGGGCCTTTGTTTCTCTTTGGGTGCCAGCCATGCAAAGAGTGAGCAGCAACATCTGGCCCTTTCGGGAAGATTCGGCACCAGTTGTGTTGGCAGCCTGAAAGTAGCCGCTGGATGTGTCACTCCATGAGGCTGAGGATTCACCATCTGGGGTGTCTCCTCTCGGTGCCACAGGTGGGGAGTTCAAACCCCTACTTGCTGTTAAACATGATCCACTTCAGTCTGGTTGTGAACAGCAGTTGATATAAACACCTCACAAACACCTCTGCTCAAGTTCCTGTAGAATTACTTTCTTCCTAACTTTAAAGACAGGAACAAAACATAACACACATTTCACTTCCAAACTGGATTCCTCAGAGGAAAGAATTCCAGCACATCACATCCACTTTTTTTTTTAAAAAAATTCATGTGCAAAATAAGGCTTGTATGTACAAAATATAAAGGATCCTACAGAAAAATAAACCCCTCTGTTTTCTGTCCAAACTATTAAAAGTCAGTGCTAATTACTGAGATTAAACCCCTTTATTTTAAGTAAGGCTGGTTGTGAGCAGTTGAATCTCAGCAGTTACCTTCCTAAATTCATGAATCATCAGGTCAGCTCAGCCTCTTTCAATTTAAAAAGTAATTCCAAAGCCTGAGATCTAAATTACTTAGATTTATTTCATACCAAATAACACACTCTCAGATGTAACACACTCTGGTAAGTTATAAAGCCCCCATGGCAGATACGCCAAAATCTTGGTGAACAAGACAACCCAACTAACTCTCCAGGTTTTGAGGAGGGTATAAACACTGGGTGGTGGAGGTTTCTATGATTTCAGAATGCAAATATAGGTTGGTTGGTTGACTATATTTTAATTCTTCTAATACTGCACTCCCACCCAGAGAGGACATCTCCAGCATTAGAGCCTCAACTGAAATAGGAAAAACATAAAATGCAATACCAACATCCACACCCAACCCCTCTTCTAAGCAAAGCTCTCCACAATAAAGCTCACCAGAGGGAATTCCAAAAGGGGAAAAAAAAAAAAAACAGCAAACAAACCTGTGTGGGGAATAAGAAGGTTGGCAAAGCATTGGCCAGGATATTTTCTGACTCCTGAGCAAGGACACAAACCTCCCTGGACACCACAATTTAGGTAATTCACTTGACCTATACCTTTTGGTGCCTGAATCAGTACGGAAGTCCCATCTAATCCCTCTAGGCAGGCAATGAACTAGCAGTTAATTGCACAAGTCTAAACAAACTGTTTATGTTTTGCTTATGTATGCAGAGTAGTGGGTATATCCAGATGGAAATTCATCACCTCTTAGGCAAAAGGTCTAAACCACTTTGGAGCATTTGAAGGGGACTCCGTATCTCCTCTGGTTGGAGAGAAGCTCAATTCCCCATCACTGAAGTGGAACTAAAAGCACTTCAGCATCTCACAAAGTGTTTTCAGGGAAAACAGAGCAAGAGTTGTGCAGCATCCAGGTAGTAACCGTAGCAGAGAGTGTAAGCGTGCCCCAGACAGCTGATCAGAGCTGGCTTTGCAGGACTCCATTTGTTTCCCCTCCAGACAGCTGAGGCAGACAAGTAATGCACGTGCACTCTTCACACTGCTCCAAGAGCACCACCTGAGCTGACAAAAAAGAACTGAAAAAACTGAGGAAGATCATAAAACACAGGTCTTGAGATGAACACTGTGGTCCCAGAGTGCATCTGAGAGACAACAATGCATCTAAAGAGAGAGGAAAACCATCAGAAGCAGGCACTGCCTGTTGATTCCCATCTTGGCCAACTACCATGGTCACTTTGCCAGCCACTCTGTGACCCAACAGGTCAAAGACATTCTTCTTTGCCGTAAGGAGGTTTGAGTCCTGCACGTGGGAAGTGTTATGCATGGAAATATATTATTAATTGGAACACAAAGCACTCTCTGCCTTGTATTAACAGCCTTATTAACAGTATAGAAATAATTGCAGAACAGATAAAGCAGGAACTCATACCATTCTACCCAGACAACCTTTCCTGTTTTAATGCAAGTAATGTGTTTAAATCCAGCCTGTATCGCCTAATCCATACCCCCAAAACAAACCCCATCTTAAAATGTGCACAAAAGTAAAATTACTGTAGAGTAGATTTGTAAGTTTTAGTGCGTTTTGGAAAAAATGTTAGTTTTACCAAAAACAAAATTCCACCCCAATTCCCAGACATCGTGTGTGCAGGGGAGAAGAAATTCTCAATAAATGTTTTGAAATGTTCATGTTGTGTTACATAAAATTTGCAAGACATCTGCAAAATACATTTAAATAAAAGCAAAGACATTGTACATTTGCAACAGAGTCTCATTCTGAAGAAGGGTGAAAATGCTGTTTCAACATACTTATTTTTTCCTGTTTCAGTCACATTTTTTATTATGCCTTGAGGCAGGATTTCTTTCAGAACAAACTTTCTGTGAGTATTTTCTCAAGATGTAACATTTAGATCTATTGATTATTTTCCTTTGTAAATGTTTACGGCTTTGACTCCTGTCACATTTTAATTCAGATATTTCTGACAACTGCTAAACAATTTATTAAAAAACCCTCTTTTTTGTACAGTATTTCATCACACTGGTTTTATCCATCACAAATTAAGAGGAAAAAAATATAAACCCCAAGGTATTTAACCTCTCTCTTTGAGAGCTTAATAGTCATCTTTTTCTTTTGAAGCCACAGCCAACTCCTCAAACTCATCCCTTCACTCAAGTTTTTCCAAATTTTAGTTAAAAGAATACAGTTGGAGGGAACAGCTGAGCAGGTAGTGTGCTGGTTTTTTTCCCTGGGCACAGGTACATTCACAGTCACAGAATCATCATGGTTGGAAGGGACCTTTGAGATCATCGAGTCCAACCACAAAAAAAAAAAAAAAAAACCAAACAAAAAAAACAACCACACAAACCAAAA
>JAOQGH010000006.1:2953589-2973399 GCA_025769975.1 Gallinago jamesoni
TAGAGGGCAATGAGGTCTCCCCTCAGCCTCCTCTTCTCCAAATTAAACATGCCCAGTTCCCTCAGCCTCTCCTCATACAACTTGTTCTCCAGACCCCTCACCAGCTTGGTGGCTCTCCTCTGGACACGCTCCAGCACCTCAAAGTCCTTCTTGTAGTGAGGGGCCCAGAACTGAACACAGTACTCAAGGTGAGGCCTCACCAGTGCCGAGTACAAAGGCACAATGACTTCCCTACTCCTGCTGGCCACGCTACTCCTGATACAGGCCAGGATGCTATTGGCCTTCTTGGCCACCTGGGCACACTGCTGGCTCATGTTCAGCCGGCTGTCCACCAACACACCCAGGTCCTTTTCTGCTGGGCAGCTTTCCAGACACTCTTCCCCGAGCTTGTAGCATTGCCTGGGGTTGTTGTGACCAAAAGGCAGGACCCAGCACTTGGCCTTATTGAACATCATCCCGTTGGCCTTGGCCCATTGATCCAGTCTGTCCAGATCCCTCTGTAAAGCCTTCCAACCCTCAAGCAGACCAACACTCCCACCTAGTTCAGTGTCATCTGCAAATTTACTGAGGGTGCACTCAATCCCCTTGTCTAGATCATCAATAAAGATATTAAACAAGACTGGCCCCAAAACTGAGCCCCTGAGGGACACCACTGGTGACTGACTGCCAACTGGATTTCACCCCATTAATCACAACTCTCTGGGCACGGCCATCCAGCCAGTTTTTTATCCAGTGAAGAGTACACTTGTCTATGGCATCATTAGCCAGTTTCTCCTGGAGAACACTGTGGGGGATGGTGTCAAGGCCTTACCAGTGTCCAGGTAGACAACATCCACAGCCTTCCCCTCATCAAGAAAGCAGGTCACATGGTCATAGAAAGAGATCAAGTTGGTTAAGCAGGACCTCCCTTTCATAAACCCATGCTGGGTGGCCCTGATCCCTTGCCTGCGCTGCACTTGCTGTAAGAGCTCGCCCAAGATGATCCTCTCCATGATCTCTCCCAGTACCAAGATCAGGTTGACAGGCCTATAGTTTCCTGGATCCTCCTTCCGGCCCTTCTTGTAGATGGGTGTCACATTGGGCACCTTCCAGTCATCTGGCACCTCTCCTGTTGACAGATGATGGAGAGAGGCTTGCTGAGCTCTCCTGCCAGCTCCCTGAGTACCCTTGGGTGAATTGCATCCGGCCTCATAGACTTATGCATGTCCAGGTGCATAAGAAAATTATTAACTACTTCCTCCTGAACTTCAGGGGAGTTGTTCTGTTCACCATCCGTATCTTCCATCCCAGGAGGCTGAATACCCTGGGGGTAGCTGGTCTGACAATTAAAGATGGAGGCAAAGAAAGCATTAAGTATCTCAGCCTTCTCCTCATCCTTGGTCACAATGTTTTCCCCCCGCATCCAGTAAGGGATGGACGTTCTCTCTGACTCTCTTTTTGTTGATGTATTTATAGAAACTTTTTTTGTTGTCCCTTATATTAATGGCCAGGTTGAGTTGCAGCTGGGCTCTTGCCTTCCTAATTTTTTCTCTGCATAACCTAACAAGATCTCTGTACTCCTCCTGACTTGCCAGTCCCCTCATCCAAAGGTAAGCCCTCCTTTTTTCCTTAAGTCCCATCAAGAACTCTTTGTTCATCCAGGCCGGCCATTTTCCCCGCCCTTTAATTTTGCATCTCATGGGAACAGCCTGCTCCTGGGCCTTTAGGATTTCCTGCTTGAAGAGCATCCAGCCTTCCTGGACCCCTTTGCCCCGCAGAATCATCTCCCAAGGGACTCTCCCAACCAGAGTTCTGAGCAGGCTAAAGTCTGCCCTCCAGAAGTCCAAGGTGGAGGTTTTGCTAACCCCATTCCTTATCCCAGTAAGAATTGAAAAGTTAACCATTTCATGATTGCTAAGCCCAAGACGGTCTCCAACCTGCACATCTCCCACTAGCCCCTCTTCGTTTGGGAAAAGTAGGTCTAGCGAGGCACCTCCCCTGGTAGGCTCACCGACCAGTTGTTTCAGGAAGTTCTCATCCATACACTCAAGGAACTTCCTAGCCTGCCTGCTCTCTGCTGTGTTATATTTCCAGCAGATATCCGGCAGGTTGAAGTCCCCAACCAGAACAAGGGCTGGCGATTGCGAGACTGCAGCCAGCCGCTTAGAGAACACTTCATTGACCTGCTCATCCTGGTTGGGTGGTCTAGAGCAGACTCCCAGCACAAAATCACCCTTGTTCACCTTCCCTTTCACCCTTACCCATAAACACTCAACTTCATTGTCACTGGAGTCTAGCTCTATACAGTCAAAACACTCCCTAATGTACAGAGCCACATCCCCCCCTCTCCTTCCTCACCTATTCTTTCTGAAGAACTTACAGCCATTCATCGCAGCATTCCAGTCGTGACAGTCATCCCACCAGGTTTCCGTGATGGCGACTACATCATAGCTGTCCTGCCACGCAATGGCTTCTAGTTCATCCTGTTTGTTGCCCATGCTACGTGCATTAGCGTAGATGCACTTGACCTGGGCTATTGATTTCACCCCCATCCTTGGCCCTTTACCCTCAGGCTCATTACCAGTGGGCCTGGTTTTATCCCTTTCCCCCTTAACTTCTAGTTTAAAGCTCTGTCCATGAGCTTGTTAATTCCTGACCTAGTAGCCTTTTCCCCTTCTGGGATAGGGGTTTACCATTGTTCACGAGCAGAAATTTCTAAACATCTATCCCTTTTCTCAAATGAAATGACAGAGTGAGAGTCCTCACTAATGCAGCATCTTTCAAGCCCTGGCATGCTTCCCTTAGGTTTAATAGAGCAGAACACAGTCCGGCACTGAAGACAGACAGAACTAGTTCCCTACCTTCGACCGGCCCAGAGCCACAAGGTGATAAAGAAAATCTGGACTGAGCATTGGCAGATCATGTAGCCTACAGGTCTTCAATAACAGCAGTGCTCTGAAGCAGAGAAGATAAAACATACGAAAATGCACCCAACTGATGTGATTCTGCAGCTCGCTGTTAAAGACGGTCACCAGCTTTACTGACAGGTATTCGTGCAAAATCGTTGCCTGAAGTCCCATGCTCACGTCCTTTCCCAGTCACTGCTCAACAGGTCAGTGCTGAATAGCAGCTTATTCAGACAGGACATGTTCTTCAGGGACAGAGCTCACTCGGCCACCCACCTGCCACAAATCTCATTCACAGTCTATGAGAACAGCAGTCAATTTAACCAAGGTTAAAAAAAAATAAATAAAATCCCAGACAAACAGAACATGTTCTTGACTAAGAAAATCAGTAGAAGTTGCATGACATTATGTTCTAGCAGCCAACGTGGTTCCATCAAGCTGCTCTCTGAATGAAGTCCCATTGCTGGGTTTTGTCTTTAAGACAAAGCAGGGAAGAAAAATGCCACCGGACCAATGAAGGACCTCAAGGTCCTTCATGAAGAAAATTATGAAGTTATGCCCAGTTCCACCAGTTTTCAATCACAAGGGGCTCCTTCACAGGTGAAAGCAAGACCTCAAGAGTCATCACCACGTTTTTGAGAAATTGCACCTCCCAGCAGGTTCATTCAACCCAACTGTTCCATACAGAAGTGTTCTGATAGCTGGGAACCACAGTGGTAAAGTACTAAAACCATAAATGCCAATAAACAGAACGTACATAATATATTTCATGAACTACATAAATGAAAACATCTGTGTGAAAAACATATTTGTGAAACTGTGCAACTCCTGTACATAGCTGTGAAAAAACCATTGTGATTGTGTCACAAAACCCCCTGATCTCACAGCTCTTCAATCAGTTGGGTGCTTTTGCTTACAAAGAGGAAACTCTGGAGGACAGGAATTCACATTTATTCATCCTATTTGTACTGTTACTCACAGAGTAAATTAGAACTTTTTATTACCACCAGAGCTGTGGCGTTGTCTGGAATTTGGATCTGACAGGACTCCATTTATATGATTCATATCAGTCAGATACAGCCGTGGCCTGCTCCAGGTTGGGGGAAACCTGAGAAATGATTATTTCTACAGACACAGGCGGTGGCACCTTGCTTAAGGTTGCTGTGTGACACTAGGACACACTACTCCCACTAATTCCCCTTTTTCTGGAGGAGATATACAAATACAAAACACCTGTGGCACTTCTGACAAGCTCAGTGGTAATGGCATTTCTTCAGACTTCATACCCATTAATGGACCTCGAGAGTGTTCTATCAAGTTTCAAATGGTAGCATCATTCTCTGTTTCCAAGCTATAAATCATTGCATAAATGTTGCTGAGTCAAACCAAACTCCACAGAAGATCTGCTACCTGAAGTGTCTGTGTAGGAAACCTTACACTTTTGAGCTCCTACTGCTCTGAGACAAGCTACATTAAAAACTATCACTGCTCTGATAACCAATAATCATCCATTTACCTTAGGTGTAATTGTCCCTCTCTTTGACAGCTGAAACCAACAACCATTTTAACAGCCTCACTTCAAATGACTTACCTGTTTCACCAAAACAATCCCAGTTTAGACACTGATGTTCTCTCCAGATTTATGGAATCAAAGTGCCAGTGGGAACTGCTGGACAGCCATACCCTGTTTCTCCAGCAATCCTTATACCAGGCACTATCAGCTAAAAAAGAAGACTTGATACAGATAAATCATACCTTTTGTTCATTGCAAATGTTTTTGAATGGTTTTATGCAATGATAAACTAAAAAAAAAAATGGTGGCAAAGCAAAACCGCATCATTAACATTTGACTTTTATAAGCATTCAGACTTTATCATCAGTTAACGTGGTTTGTTTTGGTTTTTTTTGCAGGCAGACGGTTTAACTTTGTATACCTTGTTGCATAAAACTATCGTTAACAAGATATATTACCTAATTATGCTGGTCTGTTTTACTCCTGAGTAGGATTGCAGCTATAAATTTCCCGGTGTCTATGCACTGCGTGCGAAGGCTTCTGACAGAATCCCGTGGCCATGAAGAAGAAAATCTGGAGAGAGAGTGTCACTCCATTTGACAAACTGACTGGTATCACTGTCAGCGTAATAGTCCCAGATCTGCAGCAGAAGAGAACATTGATTGTCAACATCAAAAGGGTCAAGATAAATTAAATATTTATGGCTCCGGGCTGTGTTGACAGCTCTTGATGTGTTCTCAGAGCTGATCACTCCAAGCCGATACATCTCTTCTGAAAGTCGGCCCACTAAATCTGCCGTGGTTTGTGACATTTCTGTGTTTGTTTCCTGTGGTACCAAGAGCCTGGCGTGGCAATGAACCAGCAGCACACTCCAGGAGGGCACGGCTGAAAACTCTTCACCTTCCCCTGTTTCCCTCAGCCAGAACCATTAATTCCTTTCCATAGGGGAGGTAAAATTATCAACTTCAGGAAAAAAAAAAAAAAGTAAACCAGCAATGGTTACATGGGAAAAAAAGACGTGGCTTTTGCATATGTAAGAAGTTTTGTACATCTACGTTTTCCAAAGTGGATGACAATTCATTAAAAAAAACCACTGTCCCAAAACTCAGGGTTGCTGAGTTTTTTGCCTCCCCACCAAGTGATAAAACTAATTTCAAGTGAGACTAACCCCAGGCTCTAGGCTAAATTTGAGCATTCCCAAAGGCTGCAAGTTGTAACATTATTTCAGTATTTAATAGGTGCAGGAGAATGGAATGATTAATGGAGCATTCAAGCAACACAAAACAAAGCCAGGAGTATAATAAATGCCAGCAAAAATTATTTGCAGGAGACTAGCTCTGTGTAACAAACCTGAGTTTGTCTTCCAGTTGATTATAGGTTAGGTCAATAGCGCAAAATTCCTAGATTCATACAAGACCTCTAAATGAGCACCTGAGAATACAGCATGACTAAAGTACACATTAAATGGATTAAAAAAATATCTACTGAGCTCAAAAACATAGACATTAATGGGGACTCGACATCTGAGGCATCACCACTAGCAAGTTCCCAAAAGGCTTGGGATGAAACCCTCTACAAAGGAATGTGTCCATCAATGAGAACTAACGAAAGCAAACAGAGCAGAGGGAATTGCCATTACAAATACTTGCACACTGATAAATGAGGAAAAGATGAGAGCAGACAGAGAAATCAGAACCGCTTGGGAAACAGGACCCATTTGAACAAAATATGTTTTAAATCAAAACTCAGAAAAATGCTCATCTGTGAAAAATCCTAGAAGTTCCAAAAGGGAAGGTCTGCAAATCAACCAGGCCCATCTTGCTACTGAGATCTCAGCCATCCACGCAGGTATTTGTTTAACTTTTTCTTGAAAATCTCTAATGACGGAGATTGTGCACACTTGGCAACTAAATCCAGTCTCCCATTTTCCTTCAGATCTTGAAGTTTCCCCTCACATCTACACTAAACCACCCCCAACTGCAATTTTAGATCACATTTACTTCTTCACCAGTCTCCAGAGGGCATGAAGAACGAGGCAAACTTTGTCTTTCCAACACCCTCCTACAACAGCAGCTGCAACAATCTGCTGGCCCATCTCCCCTCCGTTGTCTTCTTATGAAAAAACAGTTTGCCCAATTTTTCTTCCCTGATCCTGCTTTCAAGGCTAAGGAACAATACTCAGGAAAACAGTAATGGAAAAAGGATGTAGTGAAGAAGCGATGACATGAGCACCAAGGACATTTCTGTGGCAAAGACTTGATCCATTTGTTGAAAATTTTAAAAGGAAAGTAGGTAAGCCTGCCTCTGTCTTTATTTTCCGCATTTAAAAGGAGGATAGTGAGATAAAGATATCCGGCAATAGAAAATTCATCTCCTTCTGGGAGATCTGTTTCCCTATTAAAGACATTTGTCTCATTTCTAATTTGAATTGATCTGGTTTCACTTCCCAGCAACTACCTCTCTTTCTCAACTAGATTAAAACACCCGTTAGCACCCTGTGTTTTCTCCCCATGAAAATACTTTACTCATCTCAGTAACCCTTCTACCAAAGGAACTATTTCACAAAAATGTAAGTAAATTCCCATGGCTCCCCTTCTGCATCTACAGCCCTCTGGGTAACTTCCCACCACTTGTATAAAAAGGTGCAAGATTCTTCAGCTTGTTCACATTCTACATGCCCCAAACTCCAATGTCAAATTCAGAGTCCTCCCAACCTGTCAGTCAACAGGCTCTTCACCCTTTGCTTGCCTCCTTTTTCCACCAGCTCTGCCTAGAGAGGCACGAGACTGCTCGTCCTGCTCTTGCTCCTCTTGTGAATTCACACTCAGGTCCAGTCATACCTTGATTCTCCCCTACTTCTCATCTTTTTATATTGGATCATTCATTTTATTCTCTCTCCCCTTTCCTTTTTCCACCAGTGCTTTCTCTTTGCTCAATACCCTGTCTCTCTTCTGATCTATTCATTCACCTCTCCTCCTCTTTTCCACTGCCATTACATGAATACCTTCTGGCTGGCACATTCCTTCTTCTCTCCCAGCATTACTACCTCTCCCTTCCACTTCGATTTGATGGAAGTCACAGTAAGGGAGAAAAGAAAATCCTTGCCTACTTCCATAGCATATTTTCAAGCTCAAGAAGCCTCTCACGCTTAGTTTTATGCTATACATCTAATGAATGACTTAGACCAATAGCACAAAAGGAGCAAGGCAAAGAACCCCCACCATGAATATCTGTGCAGCACAGGTAGTCCCTGTCTCCATGAACATCCACAGCTGAGTGTATTCCCCAGGGAAAAACTGGGAGCCCTAATTCTTGTCTGGCTGGGAATTGCATGGAACAGGGCTTTGAGTCTCCATCACTTACAGTGGAGTTTCTCTCATCAACTTTGGTGTCATGGTTTCAGCTGAAATTACTGCAGCCAGACCGACAGATGGCCCTCCCCCCAAAGAGGAGAGGAAGAGATAAGGAGATTCAAAAATTTAGAATTAACTAAACTACTTTAATGAAGAATTAATATTAAAATAAAAAAGAAGATGATAATGAAATAGGTACAATATATACAAAACCATGTCAAGCTCCCAGGATGACAGTCCCATCACTGGCAGGCACTGAGGAAGTCCCAGACCGGACTCAGTGACGGATGGGAAATGGGTTCCAGCTTTGGAGTCAGGAACACACGGATCAGGATCAAAGGCAGATAAACAGACAGGGTCCTCTTCAGACATCGGCCACCACAGGAAGAGCACTGACTCTTTGATCCCTCAGCTTTTATACTGAACACGAGGCAGATGGGACAGAATACCCCAGTTGGTCAGGTTTGGGTCACCTCTCCTGTCCCCTCCTCCCCACAGGGTGATCCCTCTACACTTTTCTGTTTCCGACCTTCTAAGGAGCGAATAACAAAAATTGGCTGACCTTGGCTGTTATAGCAATAAGTATAAGCAAGGGCCTTTTCACGTACCATCGCTTGGCATGGAGCACAAACATTGGTCTTATCATCCTGAGAATGAGCAGTTTTCTCCACAATATGCCGTTAATTTCAGAGAATTAGAGGAGGCCTAGCTAAAATGTAAAATTACAGAACACAAAATTGGTTCGGTTTTACCTCAAACGGGGACATTTGGGAAGCAGTTTTGACCTCACCTGCCCACTCTGTTTCCCTCTCAATTTTCTTATGGATATTTCAATTCATGCCCATAACCTCATGCAGAAAAAGACTGACTCGAAGTTACCTGCATTTGTCAACTAAAAATGCTTAAGCAAATTTTCCCCACCAGTTCATCCAGCAGAGGAATTTATAATAACGCAATGTTTCATTCTCTGATCCACACACAAAAGAAAACATTTTTCTTTAGAAAACAAAATGCAAGATTACTAGGTAACAGTTAATTTCGTAATTAACTGCACAATATCTTCATTCTTCTTCCTTTATATTACTGAAAATAAGGTTAGGGTGGAGAAATGCTTTTCTGCATTAATGACATCTGGTACCGGCAATTTGCAGTTATTTTGACTGGTACAGTACTTAAATTACTAACAACACATAAAAGTCAGTGAGCTAATAGCATTCTGTGGCAGCAAGAAACACACTTTGTCAAGATTATATTTCCACAGGACCAGATTAATTTAATTACAATTAATATTTTTTTAGAAAACGGCACCAACAGACATGCATGGCAAATAATTTGCGTATAAATTACTCCCACTCCTGCTCTAGATGATATCAGCTCCAAAAAGCCACTTAGGACTATGTGAATTCACTGTCACTCTCAATCATCAGATACGAAAATGTGGGCAAAATTTTGTTGAAATAATACACATCTTTTGCAAATACCATGTGTCTGATATTTCCTCAAAGGCTGCAGACTGGGCAGAAAGCAAGCAGCATTTGCTGTAACAAATGTCGATATTGGTTCTTGGCAAGACACCCCTTCCTCAGATAAGGGTTTTTAAGAAACATCATGGATCTACACTCTCAAAAACAGCATCCGCATTAAATTATTATGTTAAGGGTTCTTTAGAACAAATAGAAGAAAATTCATGGGTATATCATAGAAACACCTGGAGATGCGGATCCTCATTGGAAACAAGCACCTGTGCTGGCAGCAGAGACAACAGCACTGGGGATCTGCAGTCTGTGACTGGGATTCCCCCCTCCCCACCTGCCCCTTGCCCACAGACTCCACCTAAACTCAAGCCCAGGCCTTCAGGCCCAGCCCAAATTGTGTCATTGCTGTTCCTGTCCCCAACTCTGTCCCCAAGTTCAGGTTTAGCTCTGCAGGATTGACTTTAGACCCAGTTGTTGCCTTCACTTTTCACTCAGTTCCCCCAGCCCAGGTACTCTGGGGCTCTGCCCTGCCCGCGTGGTGGCCACTGTCCTCCCTGGGCTGTCACCACCCAGGGCTTGGCCTCCTCTTGCTGCTCCCTGACACGGGAATACTCTTCCCACAGTTCACACATGCAAAAAGAACACTCTCTCATGGGGGTTCCCACGTGAGAAGTCAGCTCACATTGTCACCTTGCAGGCTTTTGCTCAAAGACTGTTTTAACCAATTAACTTCATGCAGTAACACAGTATGTTTGAAGGCCTTTCTTTAAGTCTGGTTAAATCTGATTAAAAGATGTTAAAGAAATAGTCCGAGAGGGGCAAAAAGGGCAAACAGACACATGTATACTATATGATTGTACGAGCCTTAAAAGAAGTGACTTCATAGGTCATTTGTGTGTTCTTTTCCTGTTCTCAGTCTTCTTTCCATCACATTTTAAACAAGATAAACTCCTTTTCCTACCTTAACCCTGCCTGAAGTGGCTAAGTTCAGATTTGCAAAGTATCTCTGGTCTAAACTTGTTTCAGGGATCTAAATTAGCACTTTAAAGGCTCCAGCAGGTGAACTGACAATACCTCATGACGGCTCTTTCCCGTTATCATGCCAAATTTCTGTATTATTAATGCTGCAGACACCTCCACTTCAAAGAATTCTATGATGCTTCAAGGAGCTGACTCTCAGGTACACACCTGAAATACTTTCATGATGCTTTATACACAGTTGAGCAATATTAACTGGAAGGGGTTTCCTAACATTCTGGTCACAGTCATTTGGCATTCAAATTTCAAAAGAAAACAAAATTCATACTACATATAAAATTGTGAGTTAGATTCCATCATCGGGCCTGTTGTTTGAGGTAACGTGCAAAGCACAATCAGGAAAAAGACCTCCAGAGATAAAAACCTGAGCAAATTAAAATTCAGGCAGGTAACAAGCACGGCACTTCTGAGCTGTCTTTTGCATTCAGAGAAGCACAGCCTGGAAGGGATTTTCAGGTTCAAATACAGGATTTTAACATGGGAAATAAGAATTACATAGGACAAAGCTGGATGAATCCCTCTGATCCCTTCTTCAACAGAGATTCATAATCACTTCTCATATCCTGTGTTTTACTCTTATGTAGAAATATTCAAGAAGATAAATGCTTGAAGAGCATAGTATCTTCTTGTAGAAGTTACTCAATGATTCACAGGAAGCCAAGTTGGAGATTAACATATGATGAACACAATTATCTTCAACTTCTCCAGCACGTCTGTAATCTAAGATCATTCATTTCATACTCAATTGCCCAATTGTTGTGATACCACATTCTCAAGAATATTTTGCCAACAGAAAATAATGAGAGGAAACCAGAGCTCCTCTGAGGAACTCTTAAATTTAGGCACCTAATTAAGTGATGCACCCTTCAAAGCTGTAAAGAACAAAGGTTTCCCTCACTTGGAAACAGACTGCAATAAATAACGATGATTTCTAACTCCTAGTGCTGGTTTTATTATCGGTAGACCCCCAGCTCCTTTACAGAAAAAGGCAAGTTTTAACAAAATGCAAAAAAGAACCAAGTGGCTGGCTTTTCCCCATTAAACTAGCAGCACAGGCAGAGGCAGCAGTGAAGTGTCATTGCATGGAAACGTTTTGCTTCTCTCCTCTAAGTCCCTGTATTACACAGCTCTGTCTCCAGTTACAGAAAAAACATGGAGAAAAATACATTTTTGGAAGTTGTTGGGAACATTTGCCCCTTTCTGCTTACATCTGAGATTTTGATGAACACTTTCAATTTGTCTTCAAGCTTCAACTCAACCACTGCCGGATCACTTACCCCGCTTCTGCTTTTCTGTACATAAGACATTAGTAAATATCAGTATTTCTTTAAAGCTCCTTCAGAACTGTAATCTCAGTTTCTAGAACAAATATCCAATCTAGTTAATATTTTAACCATAACAAATTCAGCCTAATGAACGGACACCAGTACACACCTATGTTGTGCTTCAACTACCTGTCCTAGTAAGACAGTCCACATTTGCTATAGCACAAATTTACTAAAAGATTTTTCTGCCAGTGAGCCTCCTACTACCTACACATCACTGTTAGTCCAACAAGCTCCAGGGACTCAAAACGCACCTTATCACCAGGACTTCAGTTGGATCAAGCCAAAAGCAGCGCTGATGTCCCAGAGACACGAGCATCCTGTCTGAAACACCACCACTGATGAGGCAGGTGTTCTCCAGGCTAAAGGAGGCACAGAATTTACCTGCTCCCACTCTCACGTGTGTAGGTCACACTGCGCAAATTACAGTCCTTGCTGAAAAGTTTTAAACTGAAAAAAAATCCACATTCAACATAGATTAGACTACAAATAGATTTTCATATGAGACTTAAACTTTACAGCCCTGTGGTAGTTTCTGCAGGAGAGAAAGCACAATGCTGATCACAGTAGCTGTGAAACACAAAGAATCGATGCTTCACAATAGCGATGTGCACCACTGAGACTCCACATGTTGTACAGAAAAACTACTTGGACAATGCTTTTCACAGAATCACATGGGGTTGGAAGGGACCTCTGGAGATCCAGTCCAACCTCCCTGCCAAAGCAGGTCCACCTAAAGCAGGTTGCACAGCAACTTGTCCAGGCGGGTTTGGAACATCTCCAGAGAAAGAGACTCCTTCAGCCTGTTCTAGGGCTCTGCCACCCTCGAAGCAAAGAAGTTCTTGCTCATGTTTAGGTGGAACTTCCTATGTTCAAGTTTGTGCCCATTTCCTTATTGTGGATTTTGCATTACCAGCAAGATGTTGAGCTAGAGCTCAGCCACACTCACCCCAGCCTCTCAGCATATACCAAGAGGTTCCAGCCATGCACATAACCCCTCCACAGCATTAGGTGAAATTAGAAGGCAAGAAGAGCTTTTTAAATGAAAAAAGTTGCAAAAAAACCCATTTTATTTAGAATAGCTCTTATTTCTAATATCTGTATTACCTTTAGCACCTGAACTTCTAATAATGTTCTCTTTAGAGGGGGCAAAAATAAAAATAAACCCACAAAAACTTTCTACAGCAGCTACAAGACTATCTATTGGAAAACAGTGGCCACATCAGAAATGACAACAGGAAGCTGTTTCTGTACAAAGATTTTTACATGCAAACAATTCAGTCACCTTGTAAAAGCATCATTTTTCTTTTATAAATATGCCCACAAATTATTCATGTTCTGACATAACAGCCAGCTCAATGCATTCACATCACAACCTGCCAAGAGGGCTCGCTTTTATAAAGATATAGAACAAAGGAGAACAATAGAACATAATTGCTTTACAAATAGCTTTATAGAGTAATTATATCATTAGTCCTGAGTGGTTCCTGCTTCCAAGTGCTCTGCCACTAATCTTTTGAATATATTTTGGTTAGGAACTATGTAGGTATCACTGGAGAAAAAACCTGCACAGTGGAGGGCGTATGACTTTACTCCAATTCCTCAGAGCTTATGGAAAAGCAGTGATTTCCTTCCCCATTGCCCCTGAAAGAGGCAGGAGGAACTCTGACAGATGCTTCTGTGTACCAGCCTCTCCCAAGGCTTCATACCTCAAGTTTTATCTGCCATGATGCACTCATTGTGGGCAGAGGACTTCCTCACAGCCTGCCTCCCAACCAAGGCCGAGAGCCGAGTCTCAAAAAGCCAATAGGACCCAGGCACCAAACCTTCTTTACAGACGGGATGTACTCCAGGCCCATCACTGACGGCTTCCCTGGACTCTGCAGCCATCCCTGCAGGAATGGGTATCCGCAACTCCCTGCGTGTCCTCTTCCCCTTTCACTCCAGCTCCGGGTGAGATCATCTGCAACTGCGTTAGCACATGTCAGGGGTTATAATAAACACATCTGCAGCTACTGTGACCATCTGCTACCTGCAAGTCAACTACAACACAAGCAAACCACGTCTGATTAGACAAGGAAATAAGTTGTTCAACACCTGCTCCTTCTTAAAACATTTACTTCTACAAGACCTTTTTTCCTCAACATGTGAAGCAACATCTTGACATGAATCATTTCTATTTCTCAGTACCTTTGTTCTTCTGAACATTATCTTTTCAGCTTGATACATTGAATAAAAGTCCTGTTTTACTTGCTGGGACAGGTTTAGAGCCTGTGAACACTGCTTCTGACTTCCAATACACTCTAGTTTCCTTTGCTCCTGTTTCCTCCCACACACGGAATCCCTTAGCTAGTATCTCCATACAGGTTTCCTTTTTTTGTACACGTAGGCAAAACAAGAATAAACACCTTATTATTAAAGTAATGTAGGTGCTGCTACCGTGTACAATTACACAGGCCACTCATGCCAGCATTGAAAGCAAAAAACTCACATTCCCTTGCAATTACTCAGTGCACAGATAAGAATGTCTTCAGATTCCAGTTCTATCTCCTGGAGCCGTCTTTGTCACAGAGATCGCAGTTAGTACCTTATTTCAACAAAAGCAGCATATTAATCATGTGCAGCTCACCATGACAGAACAGCCAAATTTAATAATAAGCTGAATTTTACAATCCCCCTATTCAAACTTATAAGCTATGCACTCTTCAGGAATTGTTTGCTTTAAAAAGAAGAGAGCAAGATTAATTTGCATACAAATAATTTCCGGAGTGAATACAGATATCACAGAACCACAGAACAGTCAAGGGTGGAAGGGACCTTCAGAGATCATCTACTACCGCCCTCTGCTGAAGGAGGGTCACTAGGAGGTAGCCCAGGACCTCAACTCAATTGGGCCTTGATTACCTCCAAGGTCACCTCCTTGTCTCCGTTGCACTGAGGAGCTCAGAACCAGACACAGCCCTCTCACCAGTGCTACACCAACAGGGAAGGTCATCTCCCTCAACCTTCTGGCTACACTCTTCTAAAGCAGTCCTGATTGCCTTTGCTGGCTCCTGCTCAACTTCCGGTCCACAAGGATCCTCAAAGCATCTTCCACCAAGCTCTTTTCCTGCTGCCCATCAGTCCTCAGTCCCTATGATACAGAGAGTTGTCTCTTGCCAGCTGCAGGACTTCACACTTCCCTTCTGAACTTCATGAGGTTCCCACTGATCCATTTCTTCAGCTTGTCAACATCTTTCTAAATGGCAACACAACCATGTGGTGGATCAACCATTCCTCCCAATTTTATACATTCTGTAAACTTGCTGAAGGTGCACTCTGTCCCATCTTCTACATCATTAATGACAATGTTAAGACAGTATTGCCCCAGTATCACTCAATCCTTCTCTCACCTCCTGTACACTTTTTGTTTGAGATTGGTCAGGAGCTCCATGTTCATCCATTCAGGTCTCTACTCACCTCTACTCAATTTCCTGTTCATCCAGTTGGCCCACGCTTGAGCTTGGAGAAAGTAATCCTTGAAGAAAAACCAAGCAGGTCCACAAACAGGCCATAGCCTGCTCTCCTGACACCCATGGTTGCAATCCTACTATTCGCCTTGTGGTTTTTCCCTCAGGATCCTGAGCTCCACAATCTGAAGCTCAATGTCTCCAAGGTCACCTCCCAAATTCACATGCCCAACCAGTTCTTCCTTGTTTGTCAGTATGAGGTCCAGCAGAGCACCTCTCACTCTCATTTTGATCATCTTTGTCAGGAATTTTTCAACAATGCACTTCAGAAACTCCCTGGATTGCTTGTGCCATACTGGGCTGCCCTTCCAGCAGATATTGGGGTGGTCAGGGCTCCCCATGAGGATCAGAGCCTCCAAACACGAGGTTTCTTACAGTTGTCTGGAAAAGGCCTGACCTATTCCTTCTTCCTAATCAGGCTCTCCATGGCTGCCATGACACCTGTGACAATACTGCCTCTGTTGTCCATCTGCTAATCTTGACCTGCAAACTGGAGAGTGCTCATCGTCCACCTCAAGGCAGAATTCCATTCATTCCTGCTGCTCTCTCACATAAAGGGCAATTCTTTCTTGCCACCCCCAGCCTGACCTTCCTAAAGGGCTTGTACCATCCATTGCAACAGCCCAGTTGTGTGGGTATCTCAGTGCAGCTCTGTGATCCCAGTGAGGCCAAAGACCTAGTTCCCAGCAGAGAGAGCACCTCCCCCATCATGCTGTCCTCTCACCAATTCTTTACATATCTGTTAAAGTCATTTTTACAGCAATTAAATAAGACCCCTGGGGTACATCTCCCTCAATCACTTTGATCACAGGCTGAAAACGCCTCGCATGTGCTGCTTAATACAGCTCGTACCTGACAGGTATGAACAGAGCCATTATATTGTCACATTCAATCCTCTGAAGTCAGTAATGCAGCACAGCGTGAGCGACGGTGTCACAGGCTTAGGAAGGTTCAGGGGATGAAGCACATGAAGCTTAAGGTGAAAAAAACCCAACATTTTGGGCAGAGATGAGCTGAATCCCTGTTTGCACAGGTCCAGACAGCAATATGCAGAAAGGCACGTCAAGCAATCACTCGGGTTACAGGCCTAACTAGGATTTTATTTCAGCAAACTTGACTGTTGTGCAGACAAGGTATTTTTACCACGCCATAATTAAAAGACACCTGAGCAATCCCTGGAAAATTTCTAGCATTGTAGTTTGTTCCCCCTCCTGCCGACAAAACAAGTACCAACTGTATTATCTCTGGTTTCACTATGAGAACGGGAGTTAAAGTTACCCTGAAGGTCTACATCCCTCAGTGTTTATCCAGGGGGAATGGAACCATATGAAAGCTAAGAAATAACCTACTTGGTAATTATAATTAATAGCATTTACCTCTTACTGAGAGCTTTACATTTCTGTTTTCCAAACACTAATTAATTACTAAGGCGGGGGGCAAAAAAGCGCCATTGCATTATGTGAAAAAACAAGTATGCTGTGATACACGTATGTACTTCTGTGTCTTACACTCGCTCTCACCTGAGCCTTTCCAGACATACCATCAGGGTGGTACGTGCGCTTGACGTTTTAATCAGAGTTTTAATTATCCAAACAAATGCCTTCAAATAAAGAAAGGCTGAGAATCCTAAGAATCATTAGAAATACCGAAACTAATACCACTACTTTTCATCAAACTATCACTGCTCTCTGCCAGTGTAACGGAAAGAGGAAATTTAGTTATCAGCTCACAAAACTTCCAAGAGAAAATTTCATGGAATTCTGCTTATTTCTGACCAAAAAAACCCCTGACCTGTTCTCAATGAAACATCCTGAAAAGGACAACTTTTATCATTACCCATCACTAACAAGTATTTTTACTACTTTGGCACTGATACTTCTTCCAAACACATCTCACCATTCTTCAAAGCTTTCTTTTTCATCTTTGCAGAGATTAGCTCAATGTACATCTTGTAAAGAATCCTATTTTCTTTGTGAAGCTGCTCTTAAATCTTCTGAGAGCCATCTGAGAAGTCGGTTATGACTATTACAACCCCAGTAAGACACATGACACAATTTAGACAAAAATGTGAGGCCTACTGCAGAATTTAGTCTTCCAGGTGCCCAAAAGCTTCATCTAAGTTCAGGTAGCACTTCTAAAGCTTCCATAATAGAATTAAACTCTGATACTTAAAATGGCAAAAGGAGTTTCCACCCAGAACTCTTCACCACAGACTCCTCAACAAGGTAGAAGCTCTGAAACCAAAATGCACGTAGTGTTTTGCCCATTATCAGTGTCTGAACTGATGCTGTGACAAATGTGACAGATACTTTATAAACACACTTTCCTACTGCATCAGGACAGAACCAAGGACACTCGCTATCCCCCTTCCACCTAAAGTCTTCATCTTTGCCCTCCAGAATTCTTCGAAAAAATTTGTTTCCAAGCTTAACATCAGGGTACAGTTTACTTTGGTAACTGTCATTTTACTATAGATGTTGAATTTGAAAATTCAATTAAAAAATCCAATACTTCAAGCTCAGTCTTATTAGTTTTCATCCTTCCTGAGAATCTGAGGAAAATGAAACCCTAAATTGTCATTTAAAGACAGAAAGAAAATTGGTTTAATTTAACAAAGTCATTTTAGAGGAGGACAGTTGTGTCTGACTCACATCTTTAAGGACTTCATGAGCTAAGCATTTCAATGCCCTATTTTGTATAGGACTGTCCAGGCCTAAATTCTAATTTTACCTTTTTGCTCATTTTGTAAGAAAAGGTTTTGGCAAAATTGACAAGCAATGGCTACTTCTGCTCCCTTTAACCTGAGGAGGCAGAGGTGGACTCATGATGCCATTACGACATTCGGAACCCCTAGCTTAATTCCCTGACTCACGAGGTTCTTCAGGAAGTTAAAGAAATCACATGGATCAGTTCTCAAAGATACTTAAGTGAAACAGAAAGCCTTTAACTTCTTGAGATATTTAATAAAGATGCAAAAAGAAATAGGGAGAGAGGTTTTGCAGCTTCTGAAGAATTCTCTATATCTTCTATTAACTACCTTTGCAAGTCTTGCTCTACATTCTCCATTTGCCAACGACTTGAGGCTGTAAATATCTCCCATTCCAGATGCAGTTGTGAGGATGAAGCCCAAAGCAATTAGAGTGATGAGGAGCAAGAGTGCTCAAGACATCATAAAAGTGTACTCCCTCAGCAAAGCACCAAAACCAAAATGGGCTGCTTCATATGACCAAGCTCAGACTGCCCCAAAATATCTTTATTGATCTCCAAATGGATGAATTATTATTAAAATACTGTCTCCTCTCCTGAGCACACACACACAGAGCAGTGCTCAGCCTTGTACAGATTAAATAGCACACAGCTTGCTGCCACCAAGGTCTGCACTTAAGCCATCACTGGGGAGCTGGGAGACCTTGCCAGCTGGAGTCCAGTCCCGTCTTTTTATAACTGAACGTCAGAGAAGCCCAAATCACTCACTGCCCCTCAGCTGTGACAGGGGTCTGCACTCAACAGCAGCACTGTTGAACAAGGCCATGCCTGAAGCAGTTTTCATTATCAACAGGACACTGAACTCCCATCCAGCTCTACCTACAGGTCAGCAGTGACAAAAGCTGATGGGACCGCTAAAAAGCAGAGTGCAATAGCTTCTAGGAGTGAGAGCACAAATCTGATCATTTAGCAACAGGAATTCTTGGATGAGGGCAGCACCTGTATCCATTTCTGTGCAGTGTTATTCACCCAGCCCAGCAAGGCTCCAGATCACCCACTGCTGAACCTGCCAGGGCATACCCAGGACAGGTCCACGCTCACACCTGCCTCATTTCTTATAGCCTTTCCCTAAGCATCTGCTACTCACCACTCCCAAAAAGATCCTGGGAATCCTGTCTATCCTAACAGAGATACTCGCATGTTCTAAACGAGACCCAAGACAAGAAGGCTGCTCAGTTCTTCCATAGGCTCTCACGTGCAAAGATTAAGGACAAATTAAACAAGCTGAGCCCATTATTTTTATTCTGCCTCATACAAAATCTCTTTACACATGATCCAACAACAGAAAATGGCACTTTAAGCTGTTTCACAAAGGAAACTCTCGTAAAAATCTCTCTTTCAATATCTTGTCAAAATCAGCATGCTCTGTGACTAGAGGACTGTCAGGGTGATCTATAGCCCCTAGCTAGCACTGTAATATAAGCTAAATTGCCCGAGTCACAAGCAATGATAGAGTCATTCTACAGGAAATTGGAAATCAATTCTTGTCATCACTGTACATAACTCCTTTATCAGAGTTCCAGTTCACCAGTGTAATGCAAGGCAAAGAAGCTGGGAACTGACAATCATGACAAGTCGAACAGACACGCACACACATATATATATATAAGTGCAGAAGTTCTGTTTCTAGAAGAGCACTTTGCATATGGTACGTGACAGGTGAGAGCAGCCTGACTGGGTAAAATACTGAAGGTTAATGGTGATCACACACCAGTGAGCAGAAAAACCTGTAGGTGTGTTGCCTCATGTTACATTAGGAGGATGTACGTACCCAGGGCTCGAGCCTGAGAACAGAGGCCAGAGCCAGTGTTCTTTGTGCAGAAAAGAAGATGATCTGAGGGCTGGAGCACCACTCATGTGAAAACAGGCTGAGAGAGCTGGGGTTGTTCAGCCTGGAGAAGAGAAGGCTCTGGGGAGACCTTACAGCAGCCTTCCAATATCTGAAG
>JAOQGH010000006.1:2973499-3079287 GCA_025769975.1 Gallinago jamesoni
GAGAGCCTGGCCCAGGTTGCCCAGAGAAGCTGTGGCTGCCCCATCCCTGGAGGGGTTCAAGGCCAGGCTGGACAGGGCCTTCAGCAACCTGGTGTGGTGGGAGGTGTCCCTGCCCAGGGCAGGGAGGTTGGAACTTGATCTTTAAGGTCTCTTCCAACTCTAACCATTCTATGATTCTAAAAGGGACAAATTTCTAAGTCTCACACCAGGAGTCTTTCAGACTGGTACTGGGGGATTCCTTCATAATGATGATCAAAATGTTTCAGAAACCAGGGCAGCATTACAAGTGCTGGCAAGCTCATGAATCCGTTTTGCTCTCTGCAATGCTCTTGGTAAGGAATCAGTTGTTAGAATCAAGTGGGTAAGTCAGCTTTTGTTACCAAGAAGGAGTTTTAAAACTAAGGGAGGAACCAATAACTCAATTTTAAAAACCAAGGAAAAAAAAAAAAAAAGAATCCAACATATTGTTATTGCTGTCATCCTTATAGCATGCAATCAGCTTCCTGGCAGTGATGTCATTCTAAATATGTACTCTACCTCATTTTACCTGGACTCACCATCTAAAGTCATTCAGTGAAGTACTAAAATTGGATCTTATTTGAAACAAATTAAGAAAACTCTCTGTGAAACAAACCCAAACATTTTCTATTTCCAATTCCTAAACTGTCCTGCACAAAAGCAAGCTCACGAAGCTTCCAAATACACACAACAAAACCATAGCCATTTGTTCACACAAACTCACTTCCAACTACTTAACACTGAAAATCCAGGATGCAGGAATATGATCAGCACAGGCAGGGTCCAGCACAGCATGTTTCTCACTTTAATACAAAAGCCTTAGCCTGCAATGCAAATTCAAATAAAATCTAATATAAACCACTCTCTGTCAGTGTCAGAAAATTTTCTTTCTTAGTCTCTGACATATCTGGGAGAAAGCAATTTCTTCATGCAACAAACTATGTCCAGTTCTGGGCTCCCTGGTTCAAAGAGAACAGGGAACTGCTGGAGAAGGTACAGCAAAGGGCTACAAAGACAATGAGGAGACTAGAACATCTCTCTTAAGAGGAAAGGCTGAGGGAATTGGATCTTTTTAGTCTGGAGAACATTTGGGGGGGGATCTCATCAATGCTTATAAATACTCAAAGGGTGGATGTCAGGAGGATGGGGCCAGTCTGTTTTCAGTGCCCCATGACAGGACAAGGGGCAATGGGCACAAATTTGAACACAGAAAGTTCCGTCTAAACACAAGGAGGAACTTCTTTACTTTGAGGGTGTCAGAGCCCTGGAAGAGGCTGCCCAGGGAGGTGGTAGAATCTCTATGCCTGAAGACATTCCAAACTCTACCTGGACATGTTCCTGGGGGACCTGCTCTGGGTGACCCTGCTCTGGCAGGGGGTTGGACTGGATGATTTCCAAAGGTCCCTTCCAACCCAAACCACTCTGTGATTCTGTTATTAGACAAACATGGAGGATTCCTCTCTCTGAGAGCTAAAGAGCAGCCCTCTTCCATTAAGCAGAGCACCGAGCACGAAGCGAACAAACCAACACACACACCCCCCCAGCAATTGGCCCACCCATCCCTACAATGGCCTGCAAAGCCTGGGATGGGCTACAGAGGGGCTGGTCACGCTCCGAAAGTCCCGAGTCTGCACTGGCTGCCAAAACACCCGGCATTAATCAGGCCAGCAAAGAGCCAACGGGCCACAGGAAAACAACTGAGAAACTCAATGCAAATGAAACATCATCTTGTGTTAATTAGCTGAATTTAGTTTACATATGCCACTGATCTTTTTATCCTCACAGCCCTACCATTCCAAGTATGACATTGTTTATATACTTGTAACTATGTCTGGACAAAAACTCATTCGTAATCAACTTCTGAAATGTATGAATACTTTTCAGCTCTTCCGCTCCACTAATCAGCAAGATGGCTGCTCCATGCTCATTTTTATATTTTATGTAGACAGTAGTTGGGAAATGGATACATTTTTTTGTGGTGGAATAGGTGAAAACTTTAAATAGTTTGTGAAGAAAAACACACCCTTTTTTCTTTAAAAGCAAGTTGAAATCCATAAAATCCCAGAAAGACACCCACTTGCACTGACAAAATCTTACTCAGGTTTAAATTCATTATCATTCCTTAATGATACGCCATTATTCACTAAACTATTACAAAACTAATCTGGTAGATAGAAATTTAGTCAGATGTATGTTTGTTTAACATCGTTACATAGTTTTGAAACCATGAACCAAAGGAAAGGGGCTTTTAATTAAAGGCATGCTGAATGCAAAGGGCAGGAAAGCGTAACATTTAATTTGCAGAGTACAGTTGCACAAAGTGTATTCCTTGGTGGCAAAGCCAGCGTGAGAAATTCCTGCTCCACTCCACCTCTCCCTTCTTGTCCCATTAAATGCTGCAGTTTTCTGCTCTTCCCTTCAGTTGTGCTGAGGAAACTGAATGTAAGTTCATCACGGCAATAATCTGGGATACCATTCACTATTCCTGCAACAGTACTGGAATTCTTTTAATTGCTTCCAGCCCCAGAAACACCACACTGTGAAGGCAGCAAACGCTGACCTGGAAAGGGAAGTGATTTGATATGCATAAAACATTACTCAGTGGTCAGTGTCCATAACAAACCACTGCACTAATATTGTCCCAGTTAATTATGGGCTGGTACTTAGTCTTAACAAATGAATCCAATATGATGCACCTTGTTCTTCCCCATCATTGCCCGAGTCATTGCCTTCCTAAAGTTCACGTTTGAATACACTGGCTTCGAAAGAACACAAAAGTTCACCCTAGTCCACTCCCACCCTAGTCAAGGGTGACGCTCCCAAGTTCAGAAATGTGGGTTGTCATCTTCTCTGATGGTTCACACCTTTTCTTCTGACAGTCTCCAAGTCAGCCTGGGAGTCCCAACAAAGATTTCAACCATCACAGAAAGATGTGCAACCTTTGCACCACTGAGGAAGAGTGGGCAATTCAAACTAGAGAGCAGACGAACATTTCATCCTTGACCTGTGCTCTCACACACACACAAAGAACATTCTCAGCTACCAAAAACCACCGAGGTTAAAGAATCAGTAAGAGGTGATTCTGGAAAACCAGTCCAGAGGTCCATAGAGGATGAAACATTAGATGGCAACAGCACAAAAAGACAAAGTTGCAATGCTGAAAGCACCATTACTCAGAGTGAATACTGTATTTGTGGAGTCCTTCAAAGTCCTTATCAACCCGCAGTATGAAGTCCACCTACTGTGAATTCCTAACAGGAAGCCAACAGAGTATGAGCCAGTTGTACTGACTCAAGGGAGAGTCCAGGAAGATTCACCTCTACCCACTGAGCAAATGTTCCAGCTCTTCCCACCAGCAGCTGCTGGTAACCAGCTTGCAGTAAGACAAATGCAGAACAGCAATGTTTGCTACATGTATTATGCATGCAGACGGAAGGTATGAAGCTATCCAAAAAGTCTAAAAGTGTTAGAAACAGTTCAAGCAACAGAGGGTTACTGCTTATGAAAAACTAACTGAAAAAGCAGCCAGTGGTGTTAATTATATTCATTATTGAATCCAATCCTCTTCTCTTCCTATTTCCCCTCTTCAGACTCAGGCTTACTTTACAGTATCAGTTAAAGAACCCAGGAGTGAACTATGCCCAACAAAAGTGTTGCAAGTCATGAACTGTCTCTGTAACTGCCATAATAACCATGGGAGGGTATTTTATAGCTGCAATAATTCCCTTTAAAGGAGATTACCAAAGTTAACAGCCATGATTGAACAGTAACTAGTCCCAGCTTTGTTTCAGTCCTTAATTTAGACACTTTGTTAACTGCTAGTTATTGCTGAAGCACAGTGAATTTTGCTTGGTAAATCATTTTAAAGAGTGTTTCTATATATATTAAAAGGCCTGAAAGAGAGGTTAGGAAAACCAATAAACTTAAAAGTATGAAAAGCCACAGACACAGAGAAATCTTTTATCAATGCACAGCATTGTAGCGAAACATCCCGACATGAAAAAGTAATTTGCATGTTTACTGATGCATTATGGATATTTGTTCAAAGCCTTTAACATAAGCTGTTAGTTACACAGCACTGATTCATTTAAGTTCTGATGATTTCTCAAAGTTTTAATTAGTTCTGAGAAAATGTTTTATGTAGAAGTCACAAGTCACCGTGAAGTAGACCTTCCCTTCCCTTCTTCCTGTGATTGAAAACCTCATGGGAAAAGTCCTGCATATTAGACTTGGGCAGAGAACGATAATGCTCCTTAAACAGAAAGCTGCAGCTCTTCCCCAGCTGCTGCACAGCACCCTGCACTTTTAGCACCCAAAGTACTTTGCAAAGACAACACATTTATCTGCATTTTACAGATGAACCCAAGCTGCAGAGAAAGAATGTAATTTCCTACGCACTAATAGCCGTGGTAGCATCAAGGGGAAAAAAAGTGGGGGAAAAAGATAGATCGGCAGCAAAGGTTTTCTGAATGTCAGCGTAGCAGGGCTGTGGAGTACGGAGTCTGGCAGGATGAACAGGGGGCTTGCAAGGCTGGAACCTGCACCCCACATTTCCATCACCATGGATCCCCTCCAGATAGGAAAGCAGCTCACATTCATCCAGACACATTGGTAGCTGGTTTGCTGCCCCCAGCTCTTTGCAAACACGGCATCCTAACTCTGCGTTCAGTCCTGCGGGATGACTAAGGAAAGCCCAGTCTCTCAGAAGTGGACAAGTACTGAAGCTCTCGATGTTCTACAGTACTGAATCATGGCAGTTTCCTATTTTTTGCCATCTCACTGCCTTCATCCCAGTGAAGCATGCACAACGCTGAAAGCCGGCTTCAGCACACATGATTTGCTGAGATGGACTTTCTGGCAGACTGAGTGTGTTAGTTGTTTTCTTACTCTCTTATTTTATAAACTCAAGTAACTGGAGTGTATTCTTAGAACCACAGGACTGTCTGGGATGGAAGGGACCTTTAAGATCATCAAGTCCAACCATCAACCTAACTCTGATAAAAACCATCACTAAACCCTGTCTCTAAGCATCTTTTAAATCCCTCCAGGGATGGTGCCTCAACCACTTCCCTGGGTAGCCCATTCTAAGGCTTAATAACCCTTCCCCTGTAAAAATTGTTCCTAATATCTAATCTGAACCTCCTCTGGCACAACTTCCCTCCCAACAAGAGGCCATTTCCTCTTGTCCTATTGCCTGTTCCTTGGGAGAAGAGACTGACCCCCCCAGCTACATCCTCCTTTCAGGGAGTTGGAGAGAGTGAGGAGGTCTCCCCTCAGCCTCCTTTTCTCCAGGCTGAACACCCCCAGCTCCCATTCTTGTGGCAATTCAAAAGTAAAAGAACATTTCTGAAAATTGCACCTATCAGATGAATTAAGAAGAGCAAACCACTCTCCAATGTTTAAAAGCCTAGTAAGTGCACTTCGTACATACGCTTTTATAATCTTCTACAAGATCTCTGACATTTGAGTTACATCTAATTCTTATTTCTCCGTTTACTTTTGTATTTCCAGTTTCCACTTCCAGATTGTGTTTAGGACTAAAGCAGCAGAAGGTAGAAAAATAGCTCGTGTCTTGTTGTCTGTAGCTTGGTGAGAGGGAACCACGGGATCATCTGTCAAGAAACTGCAATTCTGCAAGAATTAAATTTTTGCATCAAAAGAATTAAAATACTGTAAATGTGTATAAGCAAGTGCCCACACTTTCAGATAAACTAAACCTCTCTGTTAAAGATGACTATTCTAATGATTTATACCTTTTCACAGCTGGATACTTAATGATGCTAGAAAGCTCTGAACAGAGGTAAAAGTATAACCCATGACAGACAGAAAGAGTCTAATTAGTGTCTTTAAAACTTTTTTGTCTGAAAATGTGCATCTTGTGTCAGCCACAGTAGCAATTATTTACATAGAACATGCACACTAATTGCATCACCAAATGTATCAGTGTCCTCAATACACAGGATCAAGACAGAACTCCTCCTACACCCTCTCTTTTCCCACCCCAAGGCAGTTTCTTCAGTTTTTCCAGGCTCTGTCCTGACATGTCTTATTGCCTGCTACTATAAGATAGTTATTACCAATACAATTCTGGTTTTATTTAAATCACCTGTCCTGTAGTTTAATACGTGATTCTTGGATACTGCATTTCCAATCAAATACAGATTATACAAGGCATTTATCTGATCCTATTTATTGTTATGATATAATAAACTGTTTTCTTTATTTAGCAATACTTACACACCACAACAGTGGCATACTTCTTTCACACAGTGATTTCAAGGATGCTTAAATAGTGTCTTCCCCCCCACCCCATTAAGTGACATAAACTTAACTCAAATTACAATGTGTAGAAAAATTACAGTGTGATCATGGGGCTTAGTCTAATCTATAATAACCACACCAGTTCAGTCTCGGTTTGCTCTATTACTGGTTAAGAGCCTGGCGTTGTATGGCCATCTAGAAGGCAGCCCCAAAGCACTCACAGCCTTTTGTATCCACGCTGGATCAGCATGACTACACAGATAGCTCTTAGCAGGCATTAACTACTGGTTCAACTTTTCTGTAGGTTTTTACCTTAAACCAAACCCCTTTCTCCCATTTCCATCAGCAGGAAATCATTTCTGTGACTTCCAGTATGGAATCACATCAAATACCAATACGTTGGCAATGTTATTAAAAGTGCTGCTGTTACATTCCTCAAAGACGACATTAAACATTACTGGTTTATCCTTTAGGGCTACTCATATGATTGCTAACAGACTCTAATCATGGTCCTTGTTATTCCTAGGGCTCCAGAAACCACCGTGAATTCCAACTTTGAGGGACATTTCAGCTTATGTTTCTGAAGCATTTCCGATTTCCACACAGACTGCACAGTGAATGTACAAACATGGCAGGCTCTGTCTGCTGGCACAGTGACACTCCTAAAATCATGCTCAGCAAGTACTGTTTGACTTGCAAAGCACTTGCAATAGAATATAACTTTTTAATCTTCAATAAAGATTGCTATAATAATATGGACTTTGTATTATTTACAGTTCTGCTACTTCTTGGCTGACTGCATGCAAACAGCCTGCCCTTGTGCTGTATTCACTGATTTGTGTGTGCGCTCTCAGTGCCATCCTACCTACCTGCTTTCAATGAGCCAGGCAACCAAAACACTGAAAATCCAAAAGCAAAGCAAAAGAAAGCAAAGGGATAAAAGTCATCACCAGTTTGAAAGAAAACCGGAGAAAACTCTATGTGATGCTGCTACATTACCATAAACGAAATGGTAACCCACAATTTCACAACAGCTATATTGTAACTGAGGAATACCTACCTGAAGGAAAACCTACCTATCTTTTGTCTAAGCCCTGAACTCATTAAGACTGATGACAAACATGCTCTTAATAGTAATGTTATCTGACAAACTAATAAACCAAAAAGCTAAGCATTCAACAGTTATCCTCTTGGCAGCCTTTCCCCCAGCCATCATAAAGTAAACCAAACTGGACCAAACCATTTGATGGCAAACTTATTGAGATGCTGTAACAATCAGTTAAGAGAATAAACATCATTCTGCAACTGTTAAACTATAACCTTCTTAACAATTCCCTTGCTACCAGTTGATTCTTTACAGTCAACTATGGTTGACATATTTCAAACAAGTACTGACTGCTCACGGATAAACCCCTGAAGACAATTTAAAAGAATTCAGTGGAAACGCAAAAAGCTTAGCTGGGAAATTTAAGTTACCACTGAGATACCCAAGTACAGTACACAGGGAGATTGCAATATCCTTAATTATCCACATTCCTCTATCACTGCTCTGTGCTTAAGAATCACCATAAAACAAGGTGAAAAAGCCATATGTGTTACTGAGCCTCACCTGCCTGTATAGATCAAGTAAAAACAATTATTTAGGTCCTTACTCTGCTTACACAGCTTTGCTTTTCACGTTGCTCTGCTAAAAACAATGTGATGGAAATTACTGAATGCCATCACAGGGCTCACAAACCACTAAAGCAAACACTATCTACTACAATATAATGACACATGATAGTAGTGAAACCATTCACATTTCCCAACTAGGAGCCCACAGATGGTCAATTGTTGGTCTGACTGATGAGCTGTGTGCTAAGGCACTCTAACACAGGCGCTCCGGATCTCAGGAATAAATGCTAAGAGCTCCCACTGAAAAAAAAATCCAGGAGGCTTGTGTTCCTAATTGCTTTAGATGCTTTTGACTATCAAGCCTCAGTAGGAACTGCATTGCTCTACGATGCTTCAAAGAAAAGGCAAAATGTTTTTTCCTAATGCTTCTACACACGCTCTTTGACCCCACGCGTTGCATCCCATTGCCGTGCCACAACCACCTTCTGATGGTTAGTTACTTCTGCGGTTCTTCAATATGTGATTTGGACACAAGGCGCTGAGGGTTGCAGAGGCCGAGGAAGAATATCAAAGTGGTTTATGGGACACTTTGCCTCTCCACATACTGGAGCTGACTGTATGCATAAACCACAGTAGCACAGAGCACTCAAAAGGTTAAGATTATCCCAAATTTCCCCCAAGAGCTGATGCTGCAGAGCCAGCCATTCTCTGTGGGTCTCGCTCTGCGGAGCAGGAAGCAGTTTTCTTTCCACATCACTGCAAGTCACGGCCAGGAGTCCCAAGTGAGACAGCATTGCAGGGCGAACACTGCTGATGTATCTGGCTAGAACCAAAGCTCAATAATAGCCACGTCAAAAAAATTTTATTTACTACAGTGAGGAGAATTTTTGTGAAACCACAGCACCATCATCTGGTAAAATGCCTGCACTGCTTTTTGCCCTCATGTTAACACCAGATTATTTTGAGTTTAAACATTTTAATACCTGTCTCAGCATCTCACAGCGTTTTACATTATAACACATTTCATGTAATTATGTTTAGAATGAAAAAAGTAATTCACTCAGTATTCTTTTTACCCTTTTACCACTGCTTTCCCCAGCTTTCTAGTGCCAGTTCCATTAATTCTTCCTTTCCCTAAAGACTCACAGGACGGAATTTTCAAAAGCAATAGATCTTCAAGGGAATTCTGGAAAAATCCCCGATCCAAAAAAAGAACCAAAACATCCCTAACCAGCTTTTCTAGTACAGTGAGAAAGATAAGCATAAATCCAACTGTGGGTCAAATTCAGTCTTTTTACAACCTAAAAAAGTCTACTGGAAAGGAAGACTTATGGTTGCTTTACTGCACGTTACCTGTACTATTATTTGTAAATATTTCTTAACTGTTAAATTAGAGAGACATTCCTCTCCAGTGAAGGTTTAACTCTGCTTCCCTTGCCATCAAGTAGAATGTGACGACTCCATCTACTACCTCATTCTCTGAGGCACCCTATAATCCTGCTACAGAACAACAGCAGAACAGAGCACCTGCCAAAAAGGAGAGCTCTGAAAGCAGACATTGTTAGTGAGAAGCTGGGAAATCAGATGATAAAACCCCTCAAGTCCTGTTGCCCTGAGCACCCTGAGGGACAGGACATAGCACTCTACTTACAGCTTCTATGATTGATCTGCCACCCCGGCTCCTCAGCCCTCCCTCCCCTCTTCCCCATGCAGATACATGCTGCTCACATCCATATTGTGGGAGAGAGAAGCAGCCGGGGAATTTTCTTGTCCTGCACTCACAGAACTCAGAGGAACTACAACAACCCACTCTCCTGCCCCACAACAACCCACTCTCCTCTCCTCTGTGTTAACACACCACGTATTCACACTGTGTTCACGGTATTGAAGAGTTAACCCAGCTCATTGCCCCAGACACTGTGCACAGCTACTGGCAGTCACAGTCCTTCACAGGTTAGGACCCAAATACACAGGAGGGGTAAGAAACACACCTGCACAGCCAGTACATCCCACATCCTCCACATGCGCCACAGAGGCTGCCTGCTGCTTCCATTCATGGCATCTACTGGGTTACTGAACCCTGTCACTGTGATCCAGCCGCTCCCAGCTCTGAAGCACACAATGTTCTAGGTGGATTTAGTAGCCCAGGTCACCACCACCTTAATGACCTCCCTACAACGCTGGATTCAGTACACACTCAGTCTGCAGTACCCTTACGAATTGCGTATAGCACTAGGGCTGGAACCAGGCATGTGTGAAGTGGCACCACTACCACTACTATGTCCCCTCCACTGCTATCAAAGACAACCAAATAACACAGCCCTTTAAAAACCCCATCTCAGTTTGCATAGTTTCCAGGTCATCCAAAGGATTCGGACATAAGTATCATTTAAGTTAAACTTACCAGCTACTACACAGGTATTAATTTTAACAAGGTAAAATACAATTTCAGTGGTGAACAACAGCAGGATTCAGGCTTTAGAACATCCTTGTAAATGCATTAAAAAAAATAATCAACCTATTCACTATTCACATTCTCAAGAGTTTGGCAATAGCATTCGTTTTAAGCTGCAAGTCCACCTGGATGCCTCTACTGCATATGAGCTGAACTGTGTGTCTTCTGTACTCGGGACTTCTGTTGTCCCCACCATCACTCCACCTAAAAAGAGTAAGGTTAGCCAATACCTGAGCTTTGCAGGCTACTCCTTGGAAGAGGGGCTACACAGACCCAGCACCGTACAGAGCTGGAGCCACGAGGGGAAGTAACTTACAATGCAACAAATCCAAACTGAAATTGTGCGCAGGGTTCTGGTATCTGTCTGGTATGAATTTGAAATATCATCTCACCCTAGTTTACATGTGCTTATAAAGGCCTGATGAGGATGTTAAGCTGTTCAAACTTCCTTACTAGCCATGTTACCACAACTCCTGCAGAGCAGGGGACACAGCACGGTGCAATACACCTCTGGTGAATCGCTGGAAAACTCCACCCAGGCATCAAGAGTTTGATGAGCCTTAATCACAGAGGACTCAGAGTGATGAGCAGGGACTGCATAGCTTTGTGTGGCTAATGAAGTTCAGTGGGGCATTTACCAAGTGATTTTTAAAGTAAACATCATTGATTTCCTTGCTGCAAAATGTAGCGCTTAAATGATGAATTCAGAAGTGGCTCAGCTACCCAGACCCAGGGGAGCAGGGACGCTGAGGACAGCAACCTTGTCAGTCACTGCAAGCACTGCCATCTCTCTTCTCCATCCAGCTGTTGCCCACAGCTGGATTTAAGGACCATTTCAATGAAGCAAAGCAAGGACTTGAGGATGTCAGTCTTCCATCCTGGGTGAGTACTCTGAGAGCCAGGCTTTCGAATTGGTACGGGGGTACATCTCTCTCATGTTCACACAACTCATACAAGGAACCCTCCTTAAAAGTTTTAACGAAGCCAATAGGCTACAAGAAGGCACTTTTCTCATTTTGAGAAGCCAGCATTTTCTAACATAAAAAAAGTAACTGAAAAGTTCACAACTAGCTCCAATTACTATCCTAAACTATTTATCCTATTCCTCTGGGCACCTTGGGGCAAAGTAATTTCATTGTGTTTTGCAAACATGCTCAAACTTGCTCTACCCTTTTCTTTACTTGGTCGTTCTGCTTTTGTGCAGCCTCCTCAGCCGGCAGCAGCTCACTTCTTCCACGGCAGAGGAGAGAACTGGCCACAACTGCTAACTCTGGGAGGTAACACACAATCCCCTGCCTTGGGAGACCGGGCTGCTCTCGGCAACTGAAGACAGTCTGTAGTTTCCCAGCCACAGTAAAGTGTTTGCAGCCATCTACAATCTCACTCCCTTTTCCCAAAGGAAACAAGCTACAGAACTGGTTTTCCCCACAACCACGGTGTGGTTCCCGGTCTCCTTACACAACTGGGCCACAAAGGCCAGCCTGCATAGCAGTTTTTTGGTAGAGATTTCCATTACTTCTGGTCTCACCTGAAACGATGTCAAACTGGTCTCAGCTGAATTCTGTCAGTCACAAATGGGGCCAGTGGAAACAAAGAAACAAACAAGGGCCACACAGAAATCACACCCAAACCAGACCCACATCACAGGCTAAGGTTACAAAAGACAAATTGCTGCAGACCCGTTAGCTTAAAAACTAGAAGCTGCACAATAACAAAGTCAGTTAAGCCCCCGGAGAGTAAACCCACTGATGGAGAAGACCATAAAATACAGTGCTGAAATCTAACAGCTGCATGAGTGAGTATTTCAATAAATGAATACTCTATAGTATCTCAAAGATTTGTTACTGCTCGTCAGTAACCAACACACATTTAGTAATTGAAGCCAGCGATGCAGTTAGGAACAGGCACACAGAAGACTGTGCTGGCACTGCACAGCTCATTGTTTCAGGTCACAATCGACAAGACTCCACTCATGCAGATTAAATGCAGCTGCAAGACCCAAATGGACAAGATGGACAAAGTGCTGGGGAAAAGAAACAGAAGAATGTGAAACTCAGCAGTCATATGTTATCAATGAAAGGCTATTTAGTGAACATTTCAACATGCGTCTTCGGTTATTAAAGGCAAAACAGAACGTACTTCTAAGATTTAAATAAAGATTCATTAAAAATAAAGAAAGTTTTACAAAAGAGCTACTTATCTGCACTAATGGCTACTAAGAGATTATCTATATCAAGCGCTTGTATTAAGTAATAAGCAAAAGTCATGATACTTTGACAATAAACAAAGGATCACTGAAAATTCTGAGTTGCAGTGCTTCTCCTGGACAGATTTTGGAGTCTGCAGGCATTTATCTCAACTCACTAAAGCAAGTACAACTGTCTTTTGCTATATCAAAAACTGAAAAGCTGCCAGCAACACTTATGCACACTACAGAAAACATTCTGCATGACTTCCATCTGGTATTCATCAATCTAAGTGGATGTAAGGATGGCATATGTTAGTGTTCTCCCACAGCCTAGAGAAAGTAATCATCTTGCCCTCCTTGATGCAAACTTCGTATTTTTTTTGCATCAAACAGATAGTTTTATTTAGTAGTTTTTAGCATGCTACAAACACTTCTATCTAGAAGAAGGCCTCCTGGGTGTTCCCACTGGGAGCACCAGACCACTGAATGGTGTTATGTCTAGTTTTTCCAAAGCAGAAGTCTATTGATAAGCGAACCGAAGAACCAGGCTACGAGAAAGCTCCAGGTGGTTTGCACCACTGAAGACGTGGGGCTGTCACTTTGCCCACAGAATAGAAATCCCCCTCTATCTGAATGAAAACCAAAATTCAACCACACTTTGTTTTCCATCATTAGTAATGTTAGATTTGCTGCAAGTCTTAAAACCACATGGACAAGCTAAATTTTTCCAAGATTAAGGCAATAAAATCCCAAACAGATTTTTATTTCTCATTGTTAACCAATATTTTCTACCATTACTGATAATGCAGACCTTCCCACCAGCTTTGTTACAGCAGGAGAACAGCTGTGTCTGTGTGAAGTTGACGGCAGAGATGTGTGTATTCACTAAAGTATGGACTGCAGGTTTAAAGAATTAACACGGTTGCATTTCTAAGTGCAAAGCAAATGAATGAGGCAGATGAAGTCTAAAAAAAACCGAAAATAATTAAAAAATAAGAATCCCACAAGAGTTCAAATTTCTGACTGATAAACCAGTGCCACAGACTCGGTGTGAAGTGAAGCTCAGCGAACTCATGGCAAGATTCTCTTCCAGAGAAATGGAGAGCAGATCAGGTTCCAGGCTTGAAGGGTGAGCACGGAGCCTGCTCAGGTTTCAGCCAGCAGATGTGTAGCACAGCTCTCTCTGCCAAGGAGGCACAAGCTCGGGTTGGGGGGTTTGGTTTTTCTCATTTCTTATTGATTTTAAAACTATTGCTATTAAATAAATTAAACAACAAGAAACCCCAGACAACGTCAAGGGATTAGACAAAGGAATTCATCAACTATTAAAAACCAAAACCAGCAAAAAGCTTCTCAGTATTTTAGATTCTATTGAGAACAGCCTTCCCCCCCCCCACCCCCAACTACCATTTTCTTTGAATCTAATGTCCCAATCCCGCTCTCCACATTCCATGGTATTAAACTCCTTGAAAATGAATGAGAAACACACAAACCCGAACAGCAAGCTGGCAGCAAAATTCTACCAACTACAGGGAAATATAATAAAGCTTTCAACATCGCCAGACAAGAACAATCCAGTCAGGATTATTTCTAGTGCTTTGCATTTCACAAGGAAAAATAATTTTTGGCCAGCGTGGCCAGAAAACCCAGTGTGGAGGGGGCACCAGCATGGAAAACCTGACCCAGGTAGGCTTTTCTGGCCCTTCCTGCTTTCCCAGAGTTAGCAGTCTATTTATCACCATAGGAGATGCTTCAGATGTTTAGACACAAATATTTGGTTTTGAGAAATACAGACTCAGCTGAGAGACTAGACTGGTGAGATAGAAAGCCATTTATCTCAGAGTTCGCTTGCAGATCATGAGGAAGGGACACACAGCAGCCACCTGAGCTACCTCATCCTGTCTCCTGTTACCAGCTCTTCTGTCCCACATCACTCCTGCAGCCCTTTTCCCCCAGTCCCAGTGTGAATTCATCTGTCTTGAATGGCAGCTCAATTTTCTGACTACGTTTTAGATAAAGTCCTACCAACACAATGGACAATAGTGTTGTTACGACTGATCTTTGTCCAAGTTCTAAATAACATGGGGAAAATGTTAAGTGACAGTGTCTTTTCAATGGACAATGCAATTGTTTAACAGAAAGTTCTCTTAACAGGAGAGGACAGTTGCAGTCACTTCACTGCCACGTTTGGGCTGAACAAGCCTGCTGTTGCCAGATGAAGGTACAAGGCCTCCCAGGAAAGAAAAGCAGAGAAAATTACCTTGAGGCTCTCACCCTCCAATCTACTCCTTGCTGAAAGCTCTAATGTAACGGGGCGGGTGGGGGGGGGGAAGAGTGTCAGATTTTAAGGACATGAGAGAACATAAAGTCTTATCACCTAAAGTGTGACACAGCTCCAGCACTTCATTTGTGTATCAGGAGCATAACTCCTGGTTGAGCGTGACTATTTATTTTAGAAATAAAGTAACAAACAAATAAAGTAACTTGCTAAAGTGCTAGTGAAGGCTGATGTCCTGCAGAAAGAGGGATTCAAAGTGAAGAATCCCTCTTGTCTAGAGGATGCCATGTTAACTACTTCCAGTGATGAAATTTCATACCCAATTCATAGTCTTAATAGAGTAAGTTTCAGGTTCTGTGTCACAGAAAAACACAGACCAATTCTAACAAGGCAACAGTGAAAGCCATTTTAGGGGCAGAACCATGGCCATATTTATTACCAGTGCCCATATTTCCCTAGGAGGTTTTTTTTTGTGTGTTGTTTGGCGGCGGTGTTTGTTACTTTTTAAAAACAAAAAAAATCTTCAACCACACCAAGCATCTTCAAATACACAGTTACCACACTGCCGGTTCAGCTGAAAGCAAAGCCTGTGGGGGAGGAACACAACCACCCGCAGAGGTGGGGCTGTGCTGCCCGGGTCCAGAACACGGGCGATACAGATCCTCACTCCTCACCTCTCTCAGGTCCCCAAGTTTTCCTACACATCCTCCTTTTCCACACTCTTACACAAATATGAACTTGAGAGGAGTCGTCAAAAGGTAATTTTAATATAAAGGTGGGAGTCTTTCATACACAGACATCTTCTATAACTGACTTCTCTCTGAGAGGAAATCTATATTGCCTATGTTTAGTTTTACCATATTAATGCTTTGGAACAGAAGGAACAATAGCTATTGATTTCAGTTATAACTGCCCATTATTCTGTTTTCAGCAGGACATAGTTCAGTAAAATGAATAGAAACAGGAACAATGTTTTACAGCAGTATCATACTAATGATTCGGAGACTAATCATATCTTATCGAGCTGTGAGCATCTGCAAGCCAAAAACATAAAAATGGAAGGTATGTCCTCAAGCCGCATATTCAGTCAATCTATTTAACATGTACTTTATTTTTACATCATAGCACAGTACATGTTCAGTTGTGTATTCTCTAGAAGCAATTAAGTCTTAATAACTTGACACCTCACCATGACTCTCTCCATTTTTGCCATCTATATTTTTCATCAAGCAAGTAATATAAAAGTGAATAAAAATCTGTGAAGGTCCTTTTAACCTTGACAGTCTGTCTTATTGTGAAAGTCTGAGTAGATCAAGAATTGCTCTTCTTTTTCCAGTCTTGCCTCTCATCCAAACACATGCATTTAAACATTTACATGCCTATTCATAATTTATTGGAGCATTTGCAACTCATATCATAAATACAGGTCTAGCCTGCAGGAAAAACAATGACTAATAGTTGAAAGAAAGCATTCCAATTAGTCATCGTGAAGTACATCCATGCTCACCGCTTGGTCCTCAGGTGCCTGTAAAGTCCAATAGGGAAGTCTGACATCAAATATGTCATCCAGAAAAAAATATCCCTTTCAAATAGCAGTTAGATCAGAGACTGATTTTCCCTCTCCTAGTATGTACCAGTAGGAAGATTTATCTTTAAAGAAGTTCCCAAAGATCTGAACCCCTTAAGGAAGCTGATGGGGAAAAGCTGTGCTCTGAGTTGTGTTCCCACTGCTGGGACATACTACATTCTGCTTCAGAGAACCTGTGCCAGATTAGATTTTCTCTTTCCAATTTCAGTCTTAAGCACGGAGACAAACACCCGAGTCAGGAGATGTTGCCTCTCAGAGGGAAGTTGTTACTTATCTACCACCTCTTGCTTGGGTAAGATGGGGATCCTGCTCTGGCTTTGTTTGCAACTCAAATGGACATTGTCAAGAGAAGACTTCTTTTTCCTCTCAGCTATATCTCATGTCACCACATGGCAGCCTTGCCAAACGCCCTTCAAAATTTGCTTGGGTTCCATCTTTGGCATCCCTGCCACAGCCTGTTGATGCTTAGATTACCAGGCTGGAAAACAGAAGCATCTCCTCCCTCAATCAAGAAGCATTTCCATGGCTCCAAATTGGGCTTACTGAAAGTCTTTTGCTCCAAGACTCTGTTCATCTCCATCGTCCTCCTTCCAAGACACCGTGCACCTCCAGCCTAAATCCAGACTTTGGAGATAAATAAAAGACTACAGTTTGCTTATTCTCTGTAGACTTACAGCAACATAAAGCATCTTGCAAATAAAAAAACTCAGACAAACCTCTTAGGATGTAGATTTACCTGTGGGCTACAGGAGCTATGATGTCATTTCTTTCCACTTTCTCCCCCTTATAATTAACAGATGGCTTAGTGTGTGCTACATCCCATGCCACAGCCATGGTGGGAGGCTGTGGGATCACGTTGCTCAGAGGAGGACGGTTCCCAGTTGCACGTGGTCACAATTAACAGCTTGCTTTGGAAACGCACAGGGACCCTACGAACAGCATGTCTGGAAGGGGTTCTTCATATGAAACCTCCTTTCTGTTGCACTGAATGAGTTTGATGGTAAGAGTTTCCAGTGTACTGTCTAGTAGTGCAGGTGACATTTTTCTAGGATTTTACTACAGAATTTTTTTACCCTCTTCTGGAGAGTCAGGAATTTATGGAATTTGAGATATAGTCTAGTCAGTTTTTAAGTCAAGTCCCTTCTCTCTGGACAAGTGACAAGGAACGAGGTAAAAGCAGAGAGATTTGACAAATGCCAACAGCCACTTCCATTCAAATAAAAAGCATGTTGTCTTCCTGAATACATTATGCTAAATTTGCATGTAAATGAGAAATGTATAAATAGAATTGGGCATTAACTGACATTAGATTTTTTTTTAATGGGGAGAAGGCGGGGGATGTTGTTATTAAAGGAGTTAAATTCTAACATCTGTTTTTAATTCTACCAGCTTATTTGTCTGTTTATACCTACAGGCTTTCAAGACATCATTCAACACTGCTAATTAAAGCTGACAAGTTTTGTTCACTGCGATGCTTTCTTGTATCCCTCCAAGCCACTTACTCATGTCAGTGCTGTCACTGCAGGTGACACTGCTTCTTGATGGAGAGATGACAAGGGGCCAGAGTGCCCCCACAAGGGATGGGAAGAGATTCACCTTGTCCCCTGTCAGACAGAAGAGGGAAGAAGTGATGGATGGCAACACCCATTGCTCTGTCCTCAAGCCTTTGTCTCATCTCCAGGCTGGGTCAGAATCCTCCAGTTTTCTGCCATGGCTGTCTTCGAACACAAATCCATGGCAATAATCTCTAGCATATTTTTAAAATGCCACAGAAATGAGACTCCAATTTAATATTATGAAACCAATTATATCTGGAGAAGACACGCCACGTTCTAGAGGCACACAAACACACATTCTGCTTTTTCTTAGCAGTAAGAACCCCATCTGCAGCGGTGCCCTAAGGAAACTGCCTATTTATGCTTCAGTAAAAACAGGACAATGCTGATTCAAAAGAGTAGCCGTGCATATGCAAGTCATCCATGCCTAGGAAAGCATTTGCAGAGTAGCTGATTTGGGTCAGATAAAATGATGCACCTTATGGAAAAAGCCACAAGGACAAAAGCCAACAATTTTATTCATTTCTTCATATTCTGGAATTCAGGCTTCATAGATCCAGACACAGATATTATTAGTTAGCCATTTGTTTATATACATTTTTCTTTAAAACGGACCGACCCCATGCCACCCAGAGAACATTTGTGGAAGGTCAAGCAAGCAGGCTAGGGACAGCCCACCAGAAAATCCCACCCCCTGAACTCATGATATGTGCTTTTCATCATCCTAAACCCACTATCACTAACACAAGAGGCACATGGGTGATGGCTTTGATCCACATCAGCTCAACAGCTGTGAGATGTGCAAGGAGAAACCCCAGAAAGGTAACGAGTCCATCAGTAGCTGTGCACATTGTGACTCATTCACTTTTTGCCACACAGAGATTTTTCTTAGTTTTCCCCCACACAGGGGTTTCACAATCAGAATAGACTTTTTTTTTTTCCTCCTTTTTGGAACAACCGACATGCTTTTAAGTGTATTTTTAAAGCTGTTTCAGTCTGGAAGAAGCCTTTTGTTCCATAGACATACAGTGTTTAGTACCTGGGGGCCTGGCTCCCTGGGTGAGGTGTCTAGACATCTCTGCAGTGGAAATAACAACTGCACAGCCCAGCACTGTATTCAATCCACTAGTTTTAGCATTAGGAGTAATTTCATGCCCCAGGTTGCCATAATCAAACACATCTGTTGCATGAAAATTATCCACCGCCAACAGGAGTGCAAAGCACAATATGCCCAAATTATCTGTGTGCTCGAGATCAACTTTACCTCCTAAAAGACCACATTAAATACCACACATTGTAACATCAACACTGCTTCAGTCACTCCAAAACACATATGAAACTCAAACAGATCTAAAAACCCACTTTGAAGAGAGATGGACTTAAATCAGGAATGGGAGCTTTGACAAGTGGTATCCCAACAACTACTGCACTGGATATTAAGAATATAAAAAATAGGTATTCCAAAGACTTTTTAAAAAAAAAAAAAAAAGATTAAAGCACTTCTCTCAATCCTCCAAGAAGCAAATAAAGAGTCATAGAGAAAACAACTATTAATTTAAGCCAGTTTTTAGCTTCATTCGTCTACAGCTACACTTTCATAGTTCAATACACAAAAACATGATGACAGATATGCAAATCTGATATTTTCAGGCAGGAAAGGTGAAATCCCTATATATGAAAGGTTGAAGCCTGATCTTTAAAAGAAGCCTGAAGCTGGTTTCTGTCATCTTTCTTTCTCTCCTTGATTCAACAAGCAGACCCACAGCTTAAAGAAAACGATGATTTTGTCCACAAGAGGAAAAGAACAACAGACCTCTCCAGACCAAGCCAAGAATTCACCTTTTCTTTGTGGGAAAACACTCTGGCACTTCTCAAAGGGAAAAAAGGAGAAGGGGCAGAAATAAAAATCAGATTCTTCAGGGTTTTAGATATAAAATTTTGCAAGCAAATGAGGGAAAAAAAAGAGTAATCATATACACATAATTCCCACTAATTCAATCACATCTCAATTTGTTTCCTGCTTTTTTCCTCATCTAGTCTAGTACTGGTACTGCTTTCCCATTGTTGAAGTGGGAGATATTTTTGCAACTGCCACTTTCACTCTGCAGAATAAAATTAAGTATTTTTTTCTTCTCACACTCATGATTGTTGTATGACTTTCTCTGGCCTCAGGTCTAAGGGATACCATTTACCTATTAATGTTACATTCCACAGGGCCGATAAGCTAAAAACACGTGAATCTTCCTTTAAAAAACCCATTTTTTTCTTTATTTATATATACCTATATAACTCTACTGGTTTGGGATGCTGAGAGCATCTGAATTACTCTTTCAAAGATAAAACTTTTGATGTCAGGACTCTAACAAAATAACCTCCAAGAAACATCAACGAGCAGAGCACCACCACGAAGCAGAAGCCGGGACGAGTGCACCCACCAGCTAAAATTAAGCTCTCCAGCAACCTTGGAAACTCAAATTATGAGGGTTCTACCATAACAAACCCAGATGAACAGGGCCCAGAGAACAAAGCTTGTAACAGAAAACCTCAGGAGCATTGAGAGCTCACACCTCTGCAGGTACACCACACATTCACATAAAAAATATCTCAGAGCGGGTTGCTATGAGTACATCCATTAAAAAGAGCTAGCAGTTGCACAAAGTTCCTTAAAGAGATCTTTTTTAACATTTAAAATACATCAAAATTAACAGTAACTACAATTTTATCAAAAAATCCTCACAGACAAAACGTTCAGAAGGTAACAGAAAACCAGCGACGCACTCCTTCATTCCTTCATTTCAGCAAAGCTTTGGGGATGCGAATGCTCCACATTTTCTTTTTAAATGTTGAGTTGCCTAATTGAAATGCAGCTCATACAGCACCCAGGCTTACTTCTGGATCACTAAGAAATTGGTCCGATTTGAAAATGTCAGGATCTGGTTAGCAATTCAAATGACCACAGTGGTAATTACGGCTTTTCATGTTCCAGCATGTTGCACTGCATCAAAACTGACACAAATGCCTGGTTTTATAATATCACAGCATGGAAATAAATGTCCAAAATGATATGAAAATGTACTAGTAAGAGATTAATAACTGTTCTTCTAGGAAGAAAGATGGCTCTTTTCAACCAGTATATTTTAAAAAAAAAACACCCTTCTCTGATAGCATCTCTCCTTGAGGGAAACTGAATTATATTATCACTCATAAGCTATAATCATTTCTGTCAGCACCAGTCAGAATATTTGAAGGAAAAGAGGAGGAGAAACAGGGAAGGGGTTGGGGGAAAAATAGTGCAATCTTATAAATAAGTCCAGAGAGATACTACTTAAAGGTTCCCCTCCAGCATTTTGTTCTCTCTCCCACCCAACAGACTAGAACATATTTCAAATGTTTTATTTTGATCATAAAGTGGAGGAACTCTGTGGAGAGGGAGCAATGGATCATGAGCGATGCGCTCAGCTTACAATCTCTGGTACCAATGTGTCACTTTGAAATATGGGCCTAAAGCAATATGCGTAAGGGAAACTTTTTTTTTTTCTTTGTCAGGGAAGAAGGAGGAAGAAAGGTCTTTTGAAGTCTAATGTGCCTCCAGAAGTCTGTTTATGAAATAAAATAAATAAAGCAAGCCATGTCTTTAGTAGTGCTCTTATGCAGCAGCCAAAGCACATGGCAGTCACTCTGCTGCCTTCTAGCTACGGAGTGGTTCAAACAGAGATCAACACTTGGTACTTCTGCCTTGTGCAGAAACCGCATGGGGTGGAGATACCAGTCAGCACGTCCCACCAGCAGCTTCAGCCCTGTTTGTAATCTGATAAATCACACAACACACTCTCTAATCATACCCATGTCCGAGAGCACAATGAAAAGCCTGGTGCGACGTTCTCACAGGTCATCTCCAGCCTTAGAGGAAGGCCCATGCCTTCCCCGAAGTCTCGTGTTTTCTTTCCACCCGGCTGAGGGGTTGGGTGTCCGTATGTCTGTCCACAAAGTTGGATATCGTGTTGGACCTTCACCCTCACTGTGCCAACAGTGTTGCTGTTCGGTGGGGTTTGTTTGTTTTTAGCGGTATCTACAACATTTCCTGTAATTCAGCAAATGACAGATGAATGCTAACAGATCAGGTGGAGCAGGAGGGGAGAGCAGGGGAGGCTGTGGTTCGATCCACTTTGTGCTGTGGCACGCGGGGGTAGAACACAGCCAGCCCAGGGAAAAGACAAAGCACTCAGAAGTAGAATGTTTCCTCCCATAAGAGCATAGCTTAGACCAGAGTGAAAGTGGAACAAAAGTGAAGCAGACAAACCAACAATTACCAGTCTCATGAGTTATCACAGCCACTTAGGAAAAAAAATAGCCTTAAACACATAAGTTTCTGCCTTGCAGAAGGAAGAAACGTTCTGCAAGAGATAATCACATGCCCCATACCATAAGACACACAATCACACACTGATGCACTTGGAGCCACAGCAAGCATACGAAAAACCCTAAAGGAAAGCTAATGTCTAGGTTCCCACCTTATCATATAAGGCCTTTTAAGCACTGGATGCAGCATCAAAAAGATGTCCTCACCTCTGTCATTACCTTTTGCATACCCTGCCTCAATTCCCCCAATTCTAAACCACCTGTGTGCATACTGTTCTGCCTTAATCACGTACTTTAAGACAAACAAGTGCCAAGCCTTCTCTTACAACAGCAGACTGAAGTATTTTTCTCTATTGATCACTATAAAGTATAGCTGCCATTGAGACACAGTGGAAATCAAATGTAGTGGTTTGCCAACACCCAGGAAAATCACAGCTAGAGAAGCCCCTTTCACATCACTTCTACTGGGCAAATGTGCCATGTACTTGGGCTCTTGGGTGAGCAGACAGGATTTTAAGACGGAAACAAGTGACCAACAGGTAGCAATGTGCCAGCCCTCCTACACTAGGATACTGAGTTAATCCTACAATGTCTCATTTCCCTGTCTCAAGTACCTCAAGGAATGCAAATTCCACTGAGTTCAAAATTGTAGCCTTACAGAAATATGGCTTTTGCTATTGGAGGTGCAATAAACATAAATTTTCTGCTTAATTAAAGCAATGAGGCTTAAGAAAGGTTTTGCAGGAACTAGCACCTCATCTAGCTCCTTTTCTGGTGAAATTTCCTAGGCACATCTTAACTTTTAAACACGTGTGCAGATTTTATCTGTGTTTTCTGCAAAGTTTCACAAGCACTTGAGGTGCAAACAATACACACACCAATGACCTGATTAAAACTCCCAAACCATCGCTCTGTGGTTTGACTAGACCTTTGACTGGACTTCAAAGATCTCTGAAGACACAAGGAAGTGAAAGGTATTTGCACGCTGGGGACAGACTGCAGCACATGTAAGCAAGCCCAGATGCTAAAGGCTTCCCTGAGCTTCAAGTCCCCCGTCTCTAGACACTACACGAACCCAGCTGGCATCTTTTCTTCCCCTGCAAACGCCACATCTTACAGTATTTTGAATCCAACTTCTATGTCATTGAAAAAATAACCAAATTCAAACCTCTCATTTACATTTAATGAGAACATTACAAGAAATAAAAACACCACATACTGAAAGCATTCAAGACCAAGTGCCTTACAACACATGAATCAATTTAGAGCAGCAGGAGAAATTGGCCGCCTACCTTATTTCTCCCCAACTAAAGAGGTGTTAACACTCACTATCACCCCAAGAATGTTTTCCAACGTTTTCAGAAGGGAGGTAAATTTTGCAGAGAACTGACTGTTAACTTTACAGCTCCTTCCAGACTTGGAAGGAAGGGAACTACAGCCAAGACTGCAAACTAAAGCCCCAGCCTAGTAAGGTACAGCCTTCTTGCTACACTCAGCCAGCCCTTTCATGCCATCTCAGCAAGAAGATAGCATCCTACTGTGGCATGACACAAATGGCCATGACAACTTCACCTTCTCTGATGCTTAAAAATTCATCAAAAATATACTAACCGGTGACTACACAGAAGAACTAATGAACTATTATTCCACCAGAATCAAAAAACCCTCCCAAGACATTCATCTATGTAAAACTTATATCTTATACACTCTGAGAACATATTTCTTTATCTGCAAACAGGCTTTTTCTGTCCAAAAAATAAAGTCCTTATTCTACAGTTGGGATATCATAACGTACTGATTTAAGACAAAACCAAGGAACTCTGGTGAACCAATGGGACCATGTAGGAGGAGACATGCTCATCTGGCACACGATAAAGAGCATTTCTTGTCTTTAGAGCATGGGAAGTAATAAAAAAATTACAGAGTCATTTGGAATCCTATTTTTTAAAAAAAGAAAACAAACTTGTCTCAGTCTAATAGTGACTTAAGTAAGTACAGAGTAATCGATCCTTTTGGCTTTATGGACTTCCTTATGAACTTGAATATACACAGTACTACATACTATTGTCATTTAGACCAAAAAGTACAACATTAATGATTTAATTATGGAAAAAGAAACACATTGTTTACATGGGAGATTCTCCTTCTATTGCGAAGTGCCAAAGTGCAAGCCCCTTAATTGAAGCAAACTGCTATACTCAAGACAGGATCTCAAAGCAGTGGGTGAACCCAGCACTCCCATTCTAATTCTTACAAATATACTGAGATGGCTGCCACCATTGTTTTGTCAACAGAACGGAAAGAAATAAGAAATAAATATTGTAATAGCAAATAAAGATACAGTATCTCCTTTAAAGAAGTTAGTCTTGTGTAAGACAAAACGAAGTGAGAAATCCTGAGGCTTAAACTATAAGCTGTCGGAGCAGAGACTTTTTCTGTACAGGTCTTGGCATAAAAAGGGCCCAACCACATGGCACAGGCTCCTAGGTGCGAGTTACAAATAATAATAGCAGTAGTAATTAAAATAAAAAGAAGGCAAATAAGCAGACTGGATTCCCAGTAGATGAACACTGTCTAACAATTTACAATGAACACATGTTTGAAGTCAACTTCAAGTAATATGCTAACAAGAATTATGTGCATCTGTTTCATGCTCCCTGAGAATAACGCCATCAAAACTGAATTCAAATGTTTCAAAGCTACAGAGAGCCTGAGCATGTCTTTGACTAATTAAAATTAACCACGTTACTGAGGTCACAAGCTTACCCCTTTGGACATTAGCAAATTCTGGCTAAGGTCACTTCATCAAGCAAAATAATGAACGTCTGTGTTCAAAAGGCATGAACAATACATTTTTTTAATTAATATATTACTGAATTGAGGGAGATTTATGGAGTTATTTGAATTTTGGAAGACCCACAATAGCACTCTTCAGTCATAATACTACAGAGACACAATATGCAATAAAATTAGAAAAAAACAGGTCAACACTAGAACGTTAGCTGAATTATTAATAAGGCTAAAATAGAGTTTCAAATGAAAACAACCAATTTTTTCTAAAGACGTTCAATTAGCTTTCATTTTCTTTAAAATTAAAATAGAAAAAGAAAATGTAGATTTAACTCAGGTTTGAATACATATTACTGAGGCTGTTGCATCTTCCAAACTCCTTACTGATTTATGTAAATTATAGATATTCTTTTCCTAGGTCAAATGTAAAAGGGGAGCAGAGAATCAGAAATGGTATCTAAACAGAAAGTTCAAGGTACTGCAACAAGTTACAAGTTTTTTCCAGTCTTCATTTTTCTATAATGCAATATAAAATGGGAAAATTAATATCACAATACAGAAAATAAAGATTAGGATTCTCAGACTGCACTATGCAGAAAACCAGATTAGCATAGTGATAAGGGATTAAAATTCTGAATCTACCAGTACCGCTGCTGTACCAAACAGGAGGTGCTGGGAAAGCTTTGCCAAGGTGTGCAATTATCATCAATTGTCCCCGCAACAGCAGCTCCACTTCTCAGTGCAATTGGTTCCCTATCAGGAGGGGCCTCCGGGCATCACTGCAATATAAATAAACATTTAGGTGATAAACTGACAGTTTTAAAGACCATTATTTCCTTTGCAAAGCATGGAAATCCATGCTAAAGCATTCCCCTTGGGATCCGTTCCCATGTGAACACAGATTTACTCACTGTGTTCCAACTGTCCCACATGACTATAGGCAATTTACTTTTTTTTTTTTAGCATATTAGCACTAACAAACTCTGAAACCTACTAAACGAAAATAATCTTCTTATGTCACAAAATAAAAAAGACCCTCATTTTTCCAGACATTGATCTGATTATTGTATGAATAAAGCTAATCAGTGTAATTACACAGTTGAAAAGTGCGTGCTGTGGACCCACAGATCATCACAGACAATACTCCTCTAGGTGCCAGCTGGGCTTCAGATTTGCTAAACTAGAGTTTTCTCTGAAGTTCTTTTTAAAAAAATACACTGGTTTCAAATTATTCTTTCAAATTCAATTACATAAAAAGAATTGGAAGATGTTTCCTACCATTTGCTTTCCAATCAGAACACTTTGTCAAAAGCGTACAATTTTGAAGATGAAGCAAAATAATTTCATGCTTCATGGTGCTACGTCAGCAAAGGGCTGCATTTAGAAATCCTGAGTCCCGCTCAACTGGCCTGAGAAAGGCAATCAGCAGTTTACTGGACTCCTACAACATGGACATTATCTCCACCATGTAATATTTTAGCAGTAATAGGTAAGGCTGCCAAAGGAAATCTAATCACACAAATATTGTTCAGGTTTAAAAAAAAAAAAGTAACCCATGAGATACCCAGCAGCTTTATCTAATTAACCAGAAAGAGATCACGATGTACCACTCACATTTTATAGAGAGCGTTGTAAGAGAGAAAAACTGAAAGGTCAGGGTGATAGCCTTTTCCTTTTTTATGCCCTGTGGCAGGCAAAATTTGATCTAAGGCTTTCCAGAAACTCACTGCCTGTGATCTGGGAATTCCAGCTTTACCTTTACCCCGTTAATCCAGCTCTGAGCTGTACTATCCATGACATTCTCTCCCATGCAGGTTCAGCGGCTCTAGGTTGAAAACCACTTTGACATTTCTGGCTTGGTATCCTGCCCTCAACAAATGCATTTGATGCTCATGTATAGCCTCTTGGCTGCTGGCTTCCTCAGCCATCTGTCCGGATGGCACACTGCCTGCTCACGAGGTGATGTGCCAGTTTTACTGGGGCAGAGATGCCAAGAAGAGGTGGTTTTAACTGCAGAGCCAGCACATTAATTCACTGCCATCTTGTCTTAATATCCCCCCTCCACCATCTCAATGAAGGCAAGAGCAACCATACAAGAAGAGGCCAGAAGTCCATCCAGAGTCCTCTCTGATTCCTGACACAGGTCATTAACAAAGGCCTTAAAACGACACAAGAGCATCAAGAGCTGAACAATTACAAAATAACCTGCTCATCAAAAGCCTAGAAACATTTCAGCTGAAAACATGCATATGGGCTTCTCTGTAGAAAGTGCCATAAACCCTGGAGTGAACCCTCTCATTTAAAAATGAAAATGCCTCAATGCTGTTTAACATGTAAAGCAAATTAAAGCCACTCCAGCTCTGACACAGTGCCTGTATAGAGAGGTTTAACACATTTAATTTAATACACAGTTGAAATTAATTTGAAACGGCTTTTCTGCATTGTCTTCTGTGTTTTCTTATCTTCACAATGGAGACAAGCTTTAAACAAAACTATGTTATTGCCTGAATATGATTAATAGGGATGTAAATACAACTAGTTCTTCTGTCGTGAAAATTAAAATCCTGGAGAACAAACATCAGTGCTTCATTTTCACGCCTGACCTTGTAATTCTTTACATGTCTCCCTCATCCTAATACAAAAGACTGAATAGAGGAACCACCTGCAGGTGTGAAAACTTTGCTAGATGTCACGGGCAGGGAACCTTTTGACACAGGAGGTGACGCAGCCAATGGTAAGGACAGGCACACACTCCCACAGCTCCCCCGGCCCGTGACAGAACCCAATTCCACTTGGTAACAGGATAGGTGAATTGGGAAGGACTGTTAACTCACTTCCCACTCGGGTTTAAGGAACCAGTAATGAATAGAGCAGTGAAGAGGTGGCAGACTGTAGGAACTGTAGGAGAAGACTTGCCCTTGTGCCAGGTTCCATGTCACCGCTGCAGCAGAAGCAGCGAGCGAGCAGGTAGAGCGTGTTAGCCACGGCGCCCGCCCGGCCTCAGAGCCCTCTGACAGACAGGCTCTATATTGCTGGCACAGGCAGAGCACATATTAAAAATTAGCCTCAAGGCTAACGGCAACAACACAGGACAGATCAAATCACACAACATTAAAAAGCAAAGCTGATGGAGTTCCAATACACACCCGGGGTTCCTCTGAGGAGGTGAGATCCAGCCAGCGCACATAAATACGACTGACCTTTTTTGGCAGGAAAGAGATTTTTGTAAATACATTTGATTTCCCCAGTTATATGGCACACAAAAGGTGCCAATTTTGAAACACATTTGAACACTGAGTACAAAACAAATGCTTTCCAGGCCTGAATTAGGGGTTCTATCCTATTTGGACAAAGCCAACTTGGAAGAAAAAAAAAAAACCAAACTAAAAAAAAACCCAAACCAAAACAAGAAAAAAAAATTTGGAAAACAAAACAAGAAAACCAAACACCTCATCCTTATTTTTCTCAGACACCAAAATTTCTTACCTTCTCACCACTTTTCCTTATGACTTCATCTTTGTTTCTCTCTCTCCAGATCCTTCCTCCACCCTTCCCACCCCAAACTCCTGTCCAGCTCTAAGATCACCCAAGGCCAGAATTCCTAAATACAGTCACTTGCATTTGTCAAGCGAGGTAGAGCAAGCTCCCACCCAGACCTCTGTTTGCTGCACCAGAAAGAAATGCTGCTTCGAGCCCAGGAATCAAAGATACTAGCTTAGTACAACTGCACTAATAGCAAATTCTAAGAGGCTTTATCATGAAAGCACAACAACTCTGATTTCCAGCATCTGAGCGCATCTTCCAACAAGAGTGGCTGGCACTTCATAGGATTTAATGTTAAGAAATATCCGACTACTTAGCATTTGCATTATTAGGTGCATTAGCAAACTATATGCACAGGCAAATTTCCTGTTTGTTCCACGCAGTAGTTGCCATTACTTTATGGATGCTTTTCAGCTCCTTGCTACGTGTAACTGTGCATTACTAACACCACTCAAACGTTGCAATAGAAAGGCAATTCCTATCATAATTTATTTGTGAAAGATATAAGAGCTGTGAAGAATGCATTTATATTTGTAGTTCTAGTCATGAAAAAATTTAAAGTCTTGCCACAATTGTTTATGCCTTTGGGCAGCAGACCAAGCATATGAACTACACCAGCCACTTTTAACACCCTCACACTTCCATACAGCACCAAGAGTCTCTCCTTCATGCAGCCAGACGTGGACCCTCCACAAGATGCCTTGCAATCAGCAGAAAAGGGATGTAAGTGTGCCCTTACTGAGCAACTAAGTTTTTTTGGAACAGAGCAGGGGAAGGAGAGGACTCCACAAGGCACAGTACTTCTCTTCACCTGCTTCTGATTGGGGCATTAGAGCAGAGGACTTTCCCAGACACCCCAATAAATAACCAGTGCCATTTAGCAGGTAGCTTAAAACCAGTGAGGCTCATCTAGTGTGCAGCCTAAACTGTGCTCTTGAACCCTAGGATAAGGAAAGCAAAACATGGTTTTCCCCCACCCCAGCCTTCCCTCTTAGCTCTGCTCCCAGTTGATGAGACAAACAGCTGACCTCAACACACCTCTGACAATAAGTTACTTGTGGGATCTTCACTCACCTCTTAAATAGAGGCAGCAAAACTCCAATGCATTCCCCCCAGTGCTGCCTGCTCAAGAGGAACCAGCACACTCTCTGGACCAGGGTATGTTTTTCATTTAGTGTATGTGTTGCTCAATTTGTGCCCAGTTTCCTGCAATATCTCTATTTATCTCCCATTTGAAAACTTGCTGCACATTAAGCTAAATTCCTTCCATTCTTGCTATTTCTACACTATAATTACATTATGGATTTCATAAGCTGAAGCTGTGCAAAGCAACAATCCACTCTATTTGAATGGAAGCAGATTACACTTGCTCAAAATTCCATACAATTTGTTTATGTTTGCATGATTTGCAAACTGTTGTGGGGAAAGAGGATTACTGTAAACCACCATGTTTGTTTGGTTTCTAAAGTGCTTGTTTTTCCATCACGTAGCAGATAACATCTGTAGTCATCATGCCTTCGTACATGGAGCCTCTAAAATAATTATAGCAGAGACAGACAAGATAAGGCTTGTTGGAGTATTTCAGCTGATGCATTCCCCTGCAAGCACAAGTCTCCAGTGCTACTGTTTCTTGGTACCATGGCTCAACTTAGTTTCTCGAATCCCAAAAACACAGCCTCCCACTGTTTCCCCCAGAAAAAACAAAACAAAACAAACCACCACCCAAAGCCAACCACAAACCAAAAGTCTCAACAACACATTCCTTCTTTTATGCCCTTATGAGAAGCATCCCTATTCCAGGAACACCAGCAGAATCCCAGGTCAGGCAGGGACTGAGTTGTGTATGTTCCCAAATTCCACTTTCTTACTTGCTGATGACTTCATAGTCTTCCTCCACGAGGGAGATGCCTTTCCTCATCACCTGAGGCACAATGATCTTTAGGAGACGCTCTTACTTTTAAAGAAAAGCTTCAGAAACCCTGCCTGGCATTCCCCCCTCACGGCGCCATACCCTGCTGTACAGCTTGACAAGGTGGCTGCTAGAAGGCTCCCTCTGAAAAGGAAATTATATGCAGGTACTCGGGATAGGAAAAACATCTCAACTCCCAGTAGCATAACCCCTTGCAAAGCACCTGTAATCACATTACCCAAACTAGAGAGTTAAATGAAAATCAACAAAAAAGCCCACTGAGAACAAATTCCAGAATACTGGATCATTTCTAAACACCTCTTTTCTTGTAGGGAAAAAGGTCAGACTTGTTCTGTCTTTCATATCCTTCAAAAGGGTTAGCATTGGGCACACACAAAAAAAACCAAGCAACTTTGACAAGCAGAGTTACCAGAACAAAGTCCCACTGGGGCTGCAAAGTACACAGAGCTGCAAGTCATAGTCTGATGTGAGAGCAACCGAACTCTGAGTGCAGAATACTCCACCACACTACACAAAAACAGACATTAATCCAGGGTACCCACTAACCACAGAAGAGCGAGAGGAAAAAAGTGACTCAAAAGGATGTATAAAGCTTCCCTGTTCAAAAGGTTTAATAAAGCAATTACTGAAGTATGAACTAAACCTACTGAGTATTAAGGTGGCAAGTGAGTCACTTTAAAAATTACTTGCATTCAGTTAAAAAGCTCTGCAAAGCAGGAGCTGTGTGCAAGAAGCTTATTATTGAATCTATCTCAATAAGTCTCTAAACGTGACACCCAGCTAAAAAATGGAACGACAGATTATTGGTAAAAGCAGAAATGCATGTTTCATCTCTCTCAAGAAAAAAAAAAAAACAAACCAGAGAAAAACTGTAAAAGTGAACAGCTCTGTTGCTGTTGAGACCTGTTTGCAAGGGTGTTGCAAATAGGACTGTCAAGAGGCAGTGTGACATAAGGCATTTTGCTGCAGATGAGAATTTTAAGATCCCAGAAAGGACCCCAAAATACTGCACTGTGGTGGCAGCTGTAACACAGAGAGAGCAATGGTTTCCTAGCACCCCTGGGAACACCTCCAGGGCCATGACCGCAGCAAGCCCGTGCTAACAACATCATCTTTTCAGTCAGGTATGTGATTTCTGTCCTCTGCTTTTAAATACCTGTGTTCTTACCTGTACTCCTTAGAAATTAGAAACAACTATTCGCACCTTCCTGGACATAACTGACAGCATAAAACGTAATAAAAATACAATCAAATCTAAAACTTCCACCCAGCATTGACGGGAACAGCCCAGGAGAAAGCTCTGTTACTTTGCAAGGTAACGTGCTGCAGCTCCTACCTTTTATTCATGGCTTATTATGATGATTTGGATTTTGCAGTCTTTTCTCCAAGGAAATTCTTAATATGAAGGGTAGAAAGCTAGTGAAAATAAAGATTAATGTATAACACACACAGAAAATGTACCTTCTAAGTCGTATCTCCAAGGATTAAATTTTCACTTAGACACCTTATTCTTCCCTGTAGAGAACCTGAAAACTTTGACTAAATATATCCAACCTCATTGGATACATTTGGGCTTAGAAATATCATTTCAGTAATCATAAAACCATTAATAGATGAGAAGAACTTGTATTACTACAGTAATACTGTGCTGTCAGAAGTAATTGCACATTAGTTAGCATATAGGCCTTATAAGAAACGTCCACATTACTGTACAATTTGCCTTTTTAAAATAAAAATTAAGCTTTTATTCCTCTTTCTAATACCAACAGTACAGCTCCTTGGTGCATTTCAAATGGTTTAAAAATCAACTTGAATTTCCCAGAGTTTTGAATTACTTCAAGCTTGACTCAGCAGCAGGGCAAGAAAGCGGAACTTCAGCAGCTATAATTGCAAGCAACTGCGTTAAAACATGTGCCTGGAAAAATCTAGTATCTATTTAAAGAAACATCAGCTTAGAGGAGTCATTAGTCCAACTGCCCCCAACAGCCAGCAATGATCAAAAAGGCCAAAATCAAGAGCAATTTATTGCTCTAAAGTATCTCCTAAAAAAATAATCTCCAAATCATTCTGCGTATAAAACCAGCAGCGCTGGGGGAAAAAAAAGAAAAAAAAAAACAACACCCAAAACACACCAAAACAACCATGAATGGATAGGAAAAAAATTAGCCTGTTTTCTAAAAAGAAATTAACGAAGGTAGATGACTATTAGGATTGAAGGTAGGATGAAAGTATAACAACTATCACCATCTCTGAGTATTACCAAAAGCATTGTATTTTCAATTCATAGCTAAGATGTAAGATATTTTGTGGGCAAAAGCATATGATAAAATATGTACCTAGAACACATTTACTTCCAGATTCAGGGCTGCTACATCCAAGATAGCCACTGCTGGACAGATGTCAACTATGAAAGTAAGTATGTGAATTTTTATCACTTCCACATTCTCAACACACTTCAAAACCACTTCTCCAAACCACCCAAATGTCAACCAGCGCAGAAATGAACAAGTGCTTGCATCCAACTGACAGCCAGCCAGTTCTGCCATACAAATCTGAAGTCTTTCTTCTTTCTGCAGTAGTCACGATTTTCAAAATTAAAATCCTCTAAGAAGGAAACACCATCTGTGGTCAACAGAACAAACTGAGAGGACACGGGGTGGATAAATCGTTAGCCAAACAGCGGAAGGCGAGACGGGGAGGGAAGGAAAGCTGGCTGGCGGGTTGTTTGCACTGTTCTCTTGGTGAAACAAAATGCCCAAAAAAGCCACCGGTGGAAAAAAAATAAATTTCAGGTGCTAGCTTACATTTATAAACACACACCTAAATCAGGGCAACATTCAAGATAGGAGAGAGTTCCAATTCTCTTATTCTTTCAGCTGACACAATTCATGGAAGTTGGCACAAATTTTTCCAGACTTTGGTCTAAAGTTATACTATTATGGAAAATAAATAATCTTTGTTCTGCCACTGCTACAGCTTCTTAGCTGTGTAAGTATCCTTCCTAACATTACCTCCACTTAAAATACATCCCTCTAACTGGCTTTGTTCCCAAAATGATGACCAAATAGTCGCTAAGAATTCTGAATTAGTGTGACAGGGATTAACACCTACATATGATAAAAATGAGTTTGTTTATTCTGTGAGACAGAGCACCAATTTACTGCACATGTTGACTTCCTAAATTCAAAGGAAATGTTCTAATTTATATGACAGAAGTAGAAAAACCTATCCAAGCAGAAATCACCAACTGAGTATCTTCAATAAACAAAATCCCTTACTGTTTCTGCCGTGGCTTCTCTCCAGTTGTCCACCAGTTTAGTTTCTTGTTTTAACCAGTCCAGTTTTCAAAGTTGAGGTTTGGGGTGGTGGGATTTTTTTGCCCCCCCCTCCATGTTCACCATAAGTAAACTTAATAGAACTCAGGGATCCTTGAATCAATCTGAACAGAATAAATCTTTCCTACTATTTTAGAGTATTTTCCTAGTCTAAAGGAGCTAAACAAAGCTGTTCTCAGCTCAGAGAACAGGAGCCACCCACGAGGGCTACTGTGGATATTCAGGATGTTGGCAGGAATGGTCCCAAAAGTGAACAGATCTCCAGGGTCCACATCACTGGTTGTGCTGGGGAATCAAGGCCTGTCTCTCATCACAGGAAACACTCAGTGAACCATCAGACTCTGGTCCCACATGGTTATAAGCTTTTCTGCACACACAGCTCCGTTCCTTATCTTCCGCAGTTCTGCATCTCAGATTCTCCTCTTTCAAGGAAGTTGAGCTCCTCCAAGTAGAACAGGATTTAGCTCTTTTAAAGCAGGGCGAGTATTTCATACCTACGTACCTGAACAGATTCCATAATAATTCTGTACAGATAAAAGAAAGTCAAAATGCCAGAAGATATTCAGCATTTCTGACAAAAATTCTCATGGTACATTCAGCCTAACTCCTATTGTGGTGCAAGCCAGCACGTAACTGGCTTTAATGTCTTTTAGTTATAAATCAAACACCACAGCTATTGCAACGATCCTCTATCAAGTTTTCAGGGCTTCATGCTCAGGCTGCAAAAGTTGCAAAGGAGCAGATGAAGTACAACAATAAAGGCTTTTAATCCAGCTGAACAAACACTAAATCCCACAATCCCCGTGGACTCTTCATATCTAGCACTTCACATGAAAATAGAAATTTAAATATAGAACAAGAATTTTCAACATTATAACGGTGAGAAAAGTCGTTCTTCAAGGAGCAAAAATCAGTCCCTAACTGTAAGCAATTAGGGAAATAAATTTATTTTATACCTTAATATTGTAAGGACAGCCACACACTCTTTTGTGAGCAGGCCCCACATTTCCTCTGTCCGTGCTCCAAGTGAGCTGGGAAAAGCGTAATAATATTAGCCCAGCACTGAGCACAATCTAATGGTCCTTGTCTTTGAGAGAAAATTATCAGCTCAGTTTCAATGTGAGCTAACTCAGTAAGACAGCTTCCAACTCCAGAGTTCATCCACGAACGGTTGGCCCAGCCTCATCTGTCCCTGGACAGAGCTCTGATCCAGATGACAGGTAGGAACTCCTGGAGAGAATCTTTTGACAGGAGCCAAAATTGCTGCCAACATACATACTGGTGGTGGACAGGAATCATCTCAGCAAATCCAGGTGCCCAATGCCTACTGCTTGGATGCTGCCAGGATCTAGAAATATAGGATAAATGCATTGCAACGGGGGATACTCCGGGATGGCAAATGTCTCCTCAGCCTCTCCAGTAAAACTATGCCTGAACCATGTAGCCAGAGTAATAGCCATTAGGAACTGCCCACAGGCCTAATTCTGCGGTCACTCTCACTCCCCTTTAACTTAACCTTTTCTCCCAACTTATACAATGAGATAAAATTGTGAGCTCCAGGAAAGCACAGTCCAAACTATTGGCTGCAATGCCAGGAAAGGTCATTCTGCACTTCAGAGAAAGGGCTTTGAGCATTTTGATAGTCTCCCACACCCTGCAGGGTGGATAGAAATGAAGGCTGCTCCCTTTTTACAGTTATTTTTTACTCTATTAGGATACCTTCTTGGCACCTTTTTTCTTTCCACATACAGTTTTCTTTTCAGGAAGAAACAGGTACCTGAAAGACACACAAAGGCTCCTAAGTTTAAGGTATCATTCTTTTGTATCCACATCACCACTAAGGCAAGTGGTTTTCTGTACCATAAGCTTCACACCGTCAGGAAAGCAGATATCACCATAGATGTCAGTGCAAGGGAAGGCCAGCTGGTCTTCAAAGCCCGGATACGATGCAATGCGTAGTTCAATAGTGTAGTTTAAGAGGCAGGCTCCTACATTTTGATTAAAAATCCTGGATAGTCGACTGACAGACTTGGAAAGAAAACATAGGATAGATTCAAGGTCGAACTCTTCTTCTTGCCAGGGTGGTGTAAGGCTTCCACACAACAGCTGAGCATGGGGAAGAGTTGTGAGCTGCACAAGACTTCAAAAGAACAACACAGCAATACCACCACCTCAGATTCAAAGAAGTGTCAAAGTGCCCTGCAGAAAACCAGGCAGTTCCTAAAAAGCCCCAAGAGGAAACCTGCTGGGAGGATGTACGCTTAACTCCTTCCACAATGCAGATTTTGCAGCCCTAAGAAAAAACAGTAGGGTTTGCAAATGTACTTCATTCAAACAATTAACAGTAGTCATTTCTGGCATAACGTTGTTACTCAAACAACTGAAAGCATAAGCTTGCTAGATGTATTTATTTCCTGAGCTAGATGGAAACAACAATCAAAACTTCTTTCTCCTACCTGCAGTGAGCTGTTATCTACGCTCAGTTATTTGTTTGCTCATTAGAATAAAAGCCCTGCTTCTCAATCCCAGTTTCTAACAGTTAAGCTCACTGTAAAGTGCTGGTTCCTATCCTCTTAACACCAGGACTGAGACTGAGACAGTCCTAGTCCACACACACAAATGCAGGCAGACTGTAAAGGAGCCACACTTACCACTACCACATGGTAGAGCATGGAAATAATAAATGACACATCAAAGACAGCTTCCCAGCTGTAAAAGATTCTCCTTTTTAATTCATCGGCTCATTCAACGGCCACATTACTTCGTTACAGTTCATATTCAATACAAAGTAATCACAAGTGTTTTACTGAACTAAATATGGAATAATTTGTAGCAATTTGATCCAGAAGACAATAATAAAGGCCTTAATATCGCCTTTTCTGTTATTAGAAAGCACTTTTATGATAAAAAACCAGTTTCTTGACTTTCAGTAATTCACCGTTTGGTCCTAATGTACTTAAATGGAAAAAATCCTTAGAGGTTTCAAAAAGCCTAAAATAGAGAAACATCTGCTAAAATTTAGGTGCAGCTGTTTAGTGAAGAGGTCCAATGCTAGAAAAAACAGTATTTAAAGCTCCCTCTGCAATCAATAAAACTTCCATTTAAAATGTCATGGAATAGGGTGAAGCATTTGCCCAGGTTCAAAGTGATACTTGTTTTGTTTTTTTTTAAAGCACTGACATCTTTTGGTCATCAAAACTTGGAGGGGTTTTTTAATTTAGTGTCACACAGCTGTTCCAGCCAAAGTCCAGCCAGGCCAAATTCCAACCAGGCCGAGGCTTGCTGCTTTTCCAAAGCAGAGTTGTTTCAGTTATAAGAATACAGATCCCCAAAGCAGTTTAATTTTTGGTACAGAAGGCCTGCTGTATTTCCCACTTAGTAACTGCACGTCAGTGGTGAACAAAATGACTTTGTGTTAAGCCTATTACGAGCTTTAGGCTCTTTTTAACAACTCTACACAGATTTGTGTGAAAAGCATCTTACATGCTTGTTTCCCTAGTTAGGGAAACCCCGAGTGATGTTTATGTAACAGACTAACCCATATGACACCAGCACAATTTTGGGCCAGGGACTGTAAACGTAGACTTATTATAATCCTTAGCCATGGTGAGAGGGGTGTTGTCCCTCTAAGTTGATAATTTAATTTTTTAATTGAAGTTGAAATAAAAGGGACAAATTCCAGTTTTTCAGCAATAACATTAATCACTAAACCCATACCAGGTACGTAGCATTCATGTTGAAAAGAACATGGACTGTTAAAATGAGAAAGTTCTATTTGTTACTGTACCCCAGAGCAATCTGAGCATACAAAAAAACAACAAAACCCACAGTAAAAACAAAATGCAACACTCAAGCATGAAGCTCACATCTGCCTGCCTAATGCTGTCTAGTGCCTATGAAAACAAAGCATATGATAAACTACCTTATATAAATTGGAGAATAGAGTTAAAGGGTAGATTTAACAAGGAAAACGAAGAAGAAAAGGTATTACACCCTTTCAGTTACTCAAATCAACACATCTAGAGACTGTCACGTTTCAGACAATATAACCTCAGTATTTCCTGTAGGGTTTGTACAGCTCCAAACACTTCATCAACATAATTTAAATAATGACAATAATGCAGTAGCATTGGTTTTTTAATAATATGATAAAACTTCAGTAGTCCTTTCTCTTTCTGATGGAAGAGGGAAGAGGAAAGTTTAGAAATGTAATTCACAACCATGACACTGGTACCCAGAACTACAAGCTGCTCAAAAGATTTAAGTGGTTCATGATAACCCTCGGGTTTGACATCCTGGTTGTATCACATCAAAAATTTGCTTTCATCCTTCTCAGTTAGGAAACTAGGTTTGTGCACAACAAGCCTACTAAGAGTAAATAAAATAATGCATAACAAAGCCAGTTGCAAGCTAGCTGTTTAGAAACTGTTTCTGAGTTAACAGTGACTTATATTTTCCAATTGGTCCCTGTGCCTTTCCTGACAGAAAGCCTCCCTCTTCCACCTTCTTTGGACATGGGTTAGAAGCAGTTTGTAATATTAAGAAATATTTATGTTGCCTCCCAGTATTTTAGAAAAAAATAAACCAAGGTTAACTGTGTTTTGGGAACAGGCATGTACTTTTTATTTATCCTTAGTAAAATATTTCTGCTTCCTATCAGATCCCCTCAAAGAAGCTATGCAAGCATTAAAGAGCTAACTAAACTTTGAAACATGTTCTCTCCCACAAAAAAAGACCCAAAACCAAGAACAAATCCCACACTGAGCTTTTAGGGAATTTACTGGCGTCTTTGTCAGAGCACAAGCAGTTCCTTTGAGCAAAATAGATTCTTCCAAAAGATAAAATGTTTGTCAAAGATGTATAGATATCAATGCCTTTTACTTTATTTAGTCACTTGAAACATAGGCCCTCCTGGTTACTGCTGGGCATGGGGAAGAACAAGAGTTTTCTCATCTTAAGAGGTATACCCAGCAGTTAACAGAACAACTTATAGAAGAGGAACAACTTAAGCAGATGAGGACTATCTCTGAGGTATCAGGGGAGGACGGAAGATTTTAAAACCCACGAGGCATAAAGGGAAGGGTCAGCTCCCATAGAATGCACAGCGTAAGAACTAGGAAACATCAGGTGAAACTTCAGGGGAAGCACTAAACAGAACATAGAATTTGTAATTAACTACACACATGTAATTGATTTCTAGAGCTTCTTGCTGCAAGGCCCTGTGGGTGCTTGTAGTTTACATAAGTTCAAAAAACAAGTAGATAAATTCATGTGGCTCAGGAAGGCTGCGAGCCACAGAGTACTGATAGTGACGTTCCTCAGAATCCTCTCTGTGTGCTTGCTCTGTCCCTGTACTCACCCACGTCTCCATTGCTGGCCTGCGCTGGAGACAGCGCGTGAGCTCAAGGGACCTTTCATCTCTTCTAGTGCAGTCCCATGCCAATGGTTCTCCTTCAGGGAAAACCAGTGGAAAATGCAGAGAGCTGAAGATATTGAGGATAAAGTATGTATTCCTTTGCTGACTAGTCAGATTAATAGCAATGGACTGAGGTAACAATTTTATTTTTATTTTATAATTAGTTGGGTCAAAAGAAAATGGCTTGTCACAGTTAACCTTACCGCTGCACAATGCATGTCTGTGAGCGCAAACACTACCCAGAATATCCAAGTGACTTTTAAAAGACTTTTATGGATATTCCACTCTCAAAGGATGCTGGACGAGATCAATGGACGCCAACTGAGATCATTATGTATGACTTACCTTGCCCATTTCCTTCCCTTTCTGCCTTTGAGGCTCTTTTAGTGTACTGAATGTCTTTCTGGGGAATTTCATTTAATATCTTGGCAGCATACTCAATTCCTCCTGTCAGATCCTTGAGGCAGTCCTATAAATAAAGGGCAGAATGCTTTATTACTAGAGTCAGCAAAAGAATTGTGCACAATGATGTCCTTACTCATACCACACCGTTATTAAAACGTGCACACTGTTTCTGCGGTTCAGAGGCAAAGGGAGTCAAGCAATTGTAAGGTAACGGCTTCAGTTCCCTCTTCTCCTGGATACACGTGTAACACTTTGTATTTTGAATTCTGCTCCACATGAGCTGCCATCTCTGCCTCCTCTACTTCTGTTCACTCACCCCAGCCCACATCTTGCACGAACACATACTTCATTTGTGTTTAATACTGATACATAATTAGTATCAACTGCAAATCGTGCACTTCAAGTCTGAGCAACCGGCAGCCTGCTGGGACATGCAGTGCTACGCTGAAGGTTAGAGCTCGGGGCTCCTGAGCCACCTTTGTATTTCCAGCCACCCCTACCACGCAAGTGACGTGCAAGTCACAGTGTCCCCATTCCACATCCACCAAAACTTCTACAGCCTCTTGCTGTTGAACAGTGGCCTCAAAACTTTGATCCAAAGTAGAACAGGAAGCAGCTCATTGATAAATATACTAATTTAAAACTAGTCTACTTCAAAAAGACTTCAAAGTACTTACTAGTGTTACAGAACAATCCATCCAGGGATGACTTACAAACACACATTGCAGCCAGACTCACGATTTTATCAAGACGCTCATCCTATTTGTGTGCACTGTACTCATGGGGTTACATGACAAGGAAGAGTTTTAGCATTTACTTCTTATAAAAAGAAGATATTTCTAACATGAGGAAAGCACTGAAATGGGACCAAACCCCACCATTTCACCATTCAGGAACTGTACTCCTATGGACAGTAGCATCAGAAACAGTTTTGAAGCAGGCAAAGTTGCTTAATGTATTTGCAGGCTGATTCTCCCTGAGTATTTTAAGTACTGTCATTTTCCTATTTTCAGTGATTAAATAGCGTTTATTAAAGATGTAGTAATTGATGTTGTCTGGTAACAAGTCTGCAAGAAAGCAGAGAGTCCAAAAAGCATCAGCAGCATCTTATTCAAGTGCAGCAACTTTAAGGCAAACACATTTACCCTATGAGCAGCTCACCACCTTTCCAACATACGCATCTCCTATGGGGAAAAAAAAATAGCTAGAAGGAAGAGTATCCTCAACGCTCTGTGGAAGGGCATTGAATTAAGAAATTAATTCCAAAATAGTTTATATTTATTTAAGGCTTATAAAACTTCAGCAAAGCATTGTCTTGACCGCAATACCACACAGCAAACGCTCCAGATCCATCACTAGCAGCCTCTGCTGGGAGAGAGAAGGAAAAGAGACTTGCTCCACTCCAATGAGATTTTGTGAAGTTAATCCTTGCCACATGCAAGAAATGCAGCAATTGTCAAATTTGGTTCAATTTATAACATAACTTCACCCAAAGCACAGCCTTTTAGAACAGGGAGAAATTCCACTAGGCCACCTTCTTCTGATGGAAAATACCTACAAAGGAATGGACTATTGCTACAACACAGAGAGCCTGCATGCACCTCTTCCTTTCTCGCCCATTCTAGTTCCAGTTGCAAGTAACCTGCATGTCAAGAGTTACTCTTAGCCTTGCCTCCTCACTAAAATTTTTAAACTGATGGCCTACAACTGGATTTTGTGGGAGAAAAAACAGGTTTGACCGAGAATTTCTGATTGTCAACTTGGGCTTCTGCTCACAGTAACTCAACTATGGAGCAGCGGGAATGCCTGCTGGTGAGGAGGGGGAAAAAAAAAGTCTTCTTAAAAAGGTGTTTGAAAAGATGGACCTTCCGAAAGTCCTACAAACCATCTTTTCTTAGAGCTACCCTGCATTACTATAGCAGCACTTCTACTTAAAAGGAAAATGAATGATCTCTCCTCCATTTACACCCAGTGTCTTTCTGGATTTTAGTATAATTGCTCATCTTAGGCCAATGACTCAGTTCTACATACCTTCCACACAAGGAGGCCATGAAAGACTTAGTATGACTTTCACTTTGGTCCAGCTCCAGCAATAGTTACCAGTCAGCTCTTACTGCTAATCTAACAAATAAAATTTATTTCTCAAATCTGATATTAAAGTAGACTTCCTCTATTATGAAAATGCTTACGTAAGGAAGAACAAAGGTGTCAAATAGCAAAAATACTGCTGTGCTAGGGTCTCAGTAGCACACATCAGTACGACTCCACTAGGCCTTATTCACTGTTTACTCAATAAAGCACATCCTGTTCAGATCAGTCATTGATTTTCTCAGTACGCACCACAACATTCAAACCCCAAATTTTTAACAAGTAGGTCTCCATGAGGACTGCAGTTTTAATAGAACTTCATTGAAGTGTAGTAACACAGTTTAAGTAGCTTTCACTTCGACACAGGGGCAGGTTTCGTCACACAGAGCTATGGGGAACACTAACGTAGTAGCGCTGTGAGCAGCAATATGCTCTCATCCATACCAACGCCAGAATCAAAAGAATTTGTGATTATTTTAGGAATGCAAATAGCAGCTGCCATCCATTAACACAAATCAAAATGTGGGAAAATAAAAAGCACCATTACACATGGTTTCTAATTATTACAAGTCACACAGTAAACCTGCATAAAAGTGACATCATTATTTGAACTGCATCCAGATTAGTTTCATGTCTCTTATGTAGCTCAGTGGCAAAAAAAAAAAGGGGGGGGGGGAATGAACTGTAAATTTCAGAGCAAAAAGATCTTTTGACTGGCCATCTGTTGATGGCACATGAAAACTCATGATTTCCATTTACTTGACAACAGCAACAGAAAGAGTGTCTAAGGTCTCAAGAAAAAAAAACGGTTTGTAAAATGACTTCTTTAGATTTCTCTGAAACGCCAGAAAATAACATAGCTGCATCAAAATAAATTATGTATCAAAACCAATTCAAAGATTCATTTAGCAACTGACAAATGCAAATATTAAATATGAAAAAGTAGGATGTTCACACAGTTCTAATATGTACTTTTTTCTTATATACAAACACTATTCATATAGATATATATATGTACTTTCATAGTGAAGAATTACACCAGCAGTGTGGGGGTGGGCTGCCTTTCAGACATATTAAGTGAAAAAGAAAACCCTTTAAAATCGTATGCATGTATTTTTAAACACAAGAATGCAAAATATTCCTCACTGCCTTCGGAACTGGTATCAATGTCAAACTCGGGGCTGGAATGTCATCACTGCTGGCAGGGCACTACTGCGAGGACACTCATGGATGCAGTGGTCCCACTGACACCATCAGGTGTTGTTTATGCATGATCCAAGTCTAGATGTCAAGGCAAAACAGAAGGAGCCAGCAGGGAATATACCACAGAAGACAGCAGTAAGAAGGATTAGCTACAGAGATACCAATAAAAAAGAAAATATTTCTTCCCTTCTCTTTCAAAGGGGAAGTTAACTACAAAACTAGATCCTACAGTAAACAGGAATGATCCTGATATGAGAGAGTTGACATTTAGGCCCTAAACACACTTAAGAGAAACTTAAAATTAGACACACTTTCCTACAATATTCATATTTAGACCCTAAAAAAAAAAAAATTAACCCCGGTCTTTAAATCAAATTTTGCTAATTTTTTAAAACATGGGCCCTTTTGCAAGAGAAAGCAGACACAAAAAAATATGCATTGAAATAATTTTTTTTAAAATGAACTTATCAGCACATTACTTCTACTTTCAAAATCTGTATCCGCTTTTGACTTGAACCACAGTTTTCTCTTAAAGCTGCTCTAACTCATTAAAAAAGACTAGCTATCTCTGAAACTCTTCTCAGAAAGCATTCCAGTACCTTCCCAGAGGTTTATTCTTTCACCGCACAAAGCACCTAAACCCGCAGTGCCAAAACTCTCTCTGCTTTCTGGGATAGATCCATCAATGTGCAAAGCAGTTCTACTGCTGAGGAATCAGACCACATTTCAGGAGATCTGGATTCCAACTTATTTTCCCTAGACTTGCGCTCCTAGGGGAGCTGCAGTAAATTACTTGATTTCTCCTGGAAAGCTTCCCACGCGTGGATAACAAATGTATTTATTTGCTTCCCTGCTGTACCCACTGTTTTGGATTTCAAGGTGTGCAAATTTTAAAACTACATTTGTGCAGCTCTCTCGGATCTGGATCCTGTTTGATTCCCACTTATATATGTTAATAACAGAGTATGTAAAAAGCCCTTCTAGTTAAAAGAGAATTGTGTTAGACACGCATCTGGGTTTACACCTGCAGCAGAACCATCACTTTTTAGATTCAGATGCAAAACCAGAGCATGGCATATGATAGCCAAAACAGGTCACACTGCAGGCACGGCTTTCCACTCCTCTGAATGTGTAGGATATAAAACAAGGAAGCAGAGTGCTGGACCTCTATGAAAAGGTTACAAAATTGTTTAATGCTAAAAGTTATTCTAAATCCAAACAATAAATATACATTCACTGGTCTAGTGAAGGACACCACATCACATTTGCATGAAGATTCAAGTCACAAGATTGCTGTAAACATCCTTCGCTCTTTGGTAAAACACAGCAATACATTTCACTTGACTAATTTCCACTTACCAAGACCAAATTAACCTTCCATAATTATGAAATATACATTGACAAACAGAAGAGACAAAACTAGCCTCAGTGAAAGGCACACGTTCACTGTAATAAAGTACCATCAGCCATTTAATCTGGCCAGAGAACAACTGGTTGAATTATTTGTACAAAACCAGTGCTATCCTGGGACACTTTCAGCTCCCCCTTTGTTAAAATTCACAGGAGTCCTCATTAAAGAGATGAAGGTGCATTAAATGAAGGCAGAAATTAGTGCTAATTTTAAATATGCATCGGTTTAACAGAACCTTGTAATCTGCTCAGGTGCATTACACTTGTGATTTCCTTAATGTTTCTTTAATGATTTTGGAAGGTAATTCTCTGTTGCATTGCAAACCAGTTTTGTTCAGACACATTCAAGTTTTCCCACAGTGGAGTAAGCAAGTTATCAAGAGAACTAATTAGCTTGACCTTCTGTTTGCCCAGTAATGAGAAATGCATCAAACAGGTCTGTCTTTTCATGTCTGAGTCTGTCAATTAAAGCTCAGGCTTTCTAGTCATCGCACCATCCTCAGGAATATATAGCACAAGCACAGGCAATATAAGCAGTGCCCTTACCCACTCACCTCTTCACACTACCAGCTAATAGCTTTGAGTTTTCTTCAGTGGAGGAAAACAACAGCCATAAATGAAACTTCCTTTGCAGAAGCCAGATAAAATCCTTCTGGAGTCAGAGTTCCTCAGGCAAATTAAAAGCTACAGACTGAGACACTAATGGACCCTACAAGCAAGAACCACTCTCAGAAGATTAACCATACCCTGATTCTTTAGGAAATTCAGGAATCGCTACATTCGAATAAAATCTAGTTCCTGATTTCTCTAGCACTCTAATAGCACATTTTTGCACGTTTAAGCCTTTACATCCAATCTCCTTTCACAAAGAAAGGAAGTCAGGAGATAAACCACCAGAATCAAAGGCAAAAGCCTGAGAACTACCAGGAGCAGGGACTCCAATGTAAATTATCCCTCAGGTTACTCAGACAAGCTTATAACAGGCAAGGTTACAGAGGAATGACAGAGAAGGACTTGAGAAAGGTTATTCTGGAGAGGAAATAAGGTGTTGTCTGCCTTTTTTCTACTTTAGGATAACCCAACTCACATATGTGAAATTCCAGCAATTTTTGCAGGAACCCTATATGATGACAAAAAATGGATTTTAAGACCTAATATAAGGCCTTAGCTTTCCACTTAACAGCCTCAGATCTATACCTTTATGACATCTTCCAGACATACTTTTGCAAACAAACCCAAAAAGACTTGTAACCTAACAGATCTTGTCAGTTCCTCTGCTTAAGGAAACTTCTAGGTCTGCTGGGTTCCAAATTCTCTTCCCGTTTGATACTGGGTATGCAACACACTCCAGTTCTGCAGCCCTGACTACTCTCTCCATAAGCGTGCAGTTGAACTGCAGAGAAGGCAAGGACCAGCTCTCCAAGGAGACTGGTTGCTTGCAATGAAGAGCATCACAGACTCCTAACACATTTTGGGTTAACCATGAATTTTGAGTTTTCCACATCCAAGAGATTTCCCTAAATGCCATACCACACAAAGGAATATCACCCTCTTTTCATCCCTCATTTTTCTACAGTTTTGAGCTGACTTTTGACTGATCTTGTAGTATGCATTAATATGTTTTAAACATGTCCCACGAGATGTCCCTTGGAAATAGAAAGGCTGCAAGCAGCTTAGTGGCAGACTCATGAGAAGAAAGACACTGTGCTATTCCCAAGGCAGGCCTGAGCACATGCCCAAGTGGGGCCTTGTAGAAAGTCCCAGATGAAAACAGATGTCCACAGGCTGTCAGAGTGGATGTTCAGGACTGCACTTCCAATTCTGCCTACACCCCAGTGTCAGCACCTTAAAGCTTTTAGGGACCACTTCTCAATCAATTCCTAATGTTCTCAATCCCAACCCTGATCCTATTCTACTTGAAAAATTAGCCCACTTCTATAGCTTTGCACCTACTTTACTTCCTGAAAGAAACAAGGTTGATAATAAATCAATTCAGTTCCAAGCAGCTTTTGGCAGGACTCAGTCTTAGCTGATCAGAGATTATTTGCTGAGCTGTAAGAACACACCAGACTTCGGACAATAACATCAGGCATCAGAATTCAACTGGTGTTCAACCAGCTGAATTAGGAGCAACACCTTGTGGGTAGAGCAAACTGAGTCTCCTTCTTCATTCTGCCTTAGAACATGCTTTTAAACGTCAGGGAGGCCATCAGCTCCTCTATCTGACCATTTCTCCAGCTGATAAATGGAGATAAATATAATCTCTGTTATAGCATGCTTTGAGAACTACAAAACAGTAAGATTATGTTCGTACTTAGGGGCAATCAGCACCTCACAGTAGATGACAGTCCTTCAAAGCACTGGCAAAGAACCACTGCACTTCAATTTTAAAACAAAACGAGGACAGGTAATTAGCAAAGAGAGTAGCTGCCAGCCAGGCACTTGTTTTCTCAATCACTTTTATAAAACCATCATGAAATCTGTTGGTCCAAGTTCCCTGGTCTATTAATTTTCAAAATGAGAGCAGGCCCCATCATTTGCTCTCTTGGGCATTGTGCCACCCAAGAGCTGCTGCTCAGGGTCCACAGCAGAACACACTACAAAGTCAGAAGCAACCCTGAGTCCTTAAACATATTTTTTTCCTCATGTCAAAATATGAAAACCAGAATTCCTTTACCTTACAAAAGAAAAAAAGTCACTAAATGAGGAAAAATGAGGAACTCAGAAGAATGTTCTAGTTTTATAATTAGACTATCTTAGAGAAACATGTTACAAGGGCACCTGTCAACATGAAGCAGCCTTCTCCCTCATGGACATTATCCACATCATCTAATGAGAACAGACAAGCAGGACGGGTAGGTCAGCACAGTGGTAGCCGCCGTGTTTGATAGGCAACTGCATTCACGTGGCATCGTGCAAGTTAGCGTGAGACAGACCAAAGGGAAATGTGCCTTTCACAGAACTCACCCATTTTAAACTAGAAACTACTTTGCAGTATTTATATGATGTGGGAAGGAAACAAAATAGAAACTGGAAACAATTTTAAGATTATAGTACCCATAACGTTAGCTGCATAATCGAATGGCAAAACTAACTCATTTATTACATCAGTATTTCTTTCTTAGTGCCATAAATTAAGCATATTTTTTGGCAGTTCTCCCTTGCCAGGAACAATTCTTTTATTCATGAACCTGCTCATTTTAAGGGCTGAGTCTTTAGAGCCCATTAGAAAAACATCATCAACACATTTGGGTTTTTTTTAATGCAAGGAAAGAAACGTTAAGCAAGCTGCCATTCCCATTTTTCAAAATAAATCTGTTCTTCTCTCCCACAGTTATATACCAGTACATAAAACATTGATTTCAGCAGAGTGACTTCTGATTTACATGGCTGTGGAAGCAGAGTCACAAACCATAGCATACGTAAAGATATTTCTGTAGAGTGTCCTTATGCTGCTGAGTCGGCATGCATCTAACCCAGGACAGCAGAGGAATTTAAAGTGCTATTATGCTGCAAAAGGAGAACGTGCCTTGCTTCCTAGGCTAAGGATTATTATTCATATTGCCACAGTGCCCCAAGAGCAAGACCTTATGTGCTAGTTGCTGTACATCTCAAGATAGAGCATTTTCTGAATATTTACAACCTAAACAGATAACAGCAAAACTAGAGATAGGAAGCTCAGAGAGAAACCTCCACCAGGGCTTCCTCAAGGTCTCCTCAAGTGCCTGTGACAGGCGTAAGCGCAGCTCAGGGCTGCAGCACCATATTTCTTCTCCATTTGGACTCCCTCTGAACAGGACAGTGCTTTCTGCTACAACTTGGTATCATCCTTCTGAACTACAACACAGATACGGCTCTATTTTTTTTAGCATAACACATTAAACATCTCATATTTTAATCTTTTCACATATTTATGGGGACATGACCTTAATGAAAAAATAGTTCTTTACATTTGGAAGTACATACATGTGAGTACCTCCTGGTATTGTAGCTCTCTTCTAATACAAACGGGGAAGGGTGTTGGAAATCAAAGACACATGCTATTATTTAATGGTCTGGATCAAAAAAATAAAAAGGTGGTTTTCTTCATGGTGATTTTACAATCTTTCTGTATGTAAGTGGCTTTCCTGCAGACAGGAATACTTCATCTGCAAGTCCTTGGGTCAAGCGGATTCAATGAGGCATTGCAATTTATCACCTATGTTTAAAAAGCAATTTTGTAGGTATTCATGGAGCTCCTACCCAAAAAACACACACACTCCAGTTGGTTAGGCATATTATTAAAACATCTAGCTCCAGTGCTTCTGTTAGTTATTGACTTTACACCAACCAAAATTTATTATCACTATTTGTTCATGACTTACGTGTCTTTACCAAAAAAATACAAGCATAAATAATTCAGTTCTCATTTCATGCTAACAGTACATTAATTTATTCATCAATTAGTCACAGATGAAAAGAAGAAGAAAAATATTCCTTAGCACTCCCAGTGCCAGATTTCAACCTGAAATAAAACAGTTCTCAGACAAATCTGAGGCTACATATTTTAACAGATGCCATCATGTTTGGCAGCAGCCTTAGCATCAAAGGTGGCACTTGCATTCATACTATCCAGCACAATCCAAATTTCCACTTCCAATAATATAATAAAGATATATCCTCTCACCTCCTCCTCTTTCCCTCTTTATTGTGCAGGCAAAATCTATTTTGTCTTGCATAAAGCTAGGAACAAAGCGAGTGTGGAAATACCAGCTGACTGAGACCAGGAACACAGGTTGCTTAAAAACAGACCTTCCCTTCAATTTTAGTGAATACCCAGCATCAGGGCACTGGCAACCCATCTACTGCATTCTCTTTGTATGACAGATTTTTCATGTGTCAATGGCTTTATTAAACACAAATATTTCAATTAGGAGGTAATGCACTCCACCCCGTGAGATGCTGGAGTTGGGAGTCTGTGTCCAGCTGGACATCGGACCAGCTACAGGCTCCAGGCCTTTGCTTACGCTGGACACTGGACTGCAGTTCTTTAGTGGCACTGGATCTCTGTGTGCATTCTGTGCAATTCCCAGAGCAATGAATGTCCAAGTTCCACTGGAATCTCAAAGTGCCAAAAAGTACCAGTGTCACACAAATAACAAACTAGACTTTAAGCTGAAAACAGTCTACTAAACCATGAATTTTATTACAAATTTTAGCAGTTTGTAGCTCGGAGACTGCCTTTTCTAATACAGTTAGCTGATGCGTAAAACACTTCAGTTTTATGTTTCACAACTTTTATTCTGGACAAAGACTATTTTTTCATTATCTCCTGCCTGATTTATGTTTACATATATGTACAACAGAAACCCATGTTACCTTTTGTAATTAGACACTGTGCAGCCACCTGCCAGACTGTCTGTGCTCCAACAGCTCAGCATGTGCTTGTATAACCAAGGCACAGAAATCACTGGAATGCTGCACGGGGTGACAAACTGCAGTAAATATCTTACAGGGAGGCAGTCTGTTTGCTTACATCTAGGATATAAAACTCTACATGCAACTCAAAAAACAATACCTAGTGGCAGAGAAGAGGAGATGAACAGACGGGCAATGTTCTTCTCCTTCCTTGGAATTTTCTAGATTTGTTTTCTACCTTATTTTACCTAGGCTATAACTTCTGAAAAATGTATTTTTTCAGTCTGTGGACACCGTGAATGTATCATCACACTGTGTGGATGCTTACATCCATATTTTATAAATAATAAACAGTGAAACCAAATACAATTTTCCAAACTGGTCTTTGATACGGAAGTGCTCAGCTTGAGGAGCGTTAGAGCGTTCTCATTTTCAGCAGCCCACCTAAATGTCTTATCAGACTAGAGACTGTTTAACTTTAACAGTACCACCGTGTTCAAGTAACAGTTACATCCCATATGCAAACACATATTCACTCCACCCCTCCAACTACTGCACTTCCGCATGAGGGATCTTATCAGTCCTGTGGCAAAAAGGGCATTGTCCTTTGTCACATCCATTTTCATTATTCATCTATCAATCCATTCAAAGACTGAGTTCTTTTTATAGATGAAAATAACCCCTTTTTTCTGGCTGAAGAGTGGATAGCGTATCTAGGACACTAACAGAAAAACTTCACTTACCTACCATATGCAAGTGGTTTGTCTTCATAAAACAGTCCCAATGCAACAGATGGCCCCAACATCCACTTTCTCTCTCCTGCTTTTAACTAGTTAAGTCAGAGGGTGCAAAGCACATCTGAACATGGCAGCAACAAAGCTCAAAGAGGAGAGGAGGCTAAGACTTGTTTAATGTCTTTCAAATTTTAATGGGGATGAAATACATTGAGTCATACCTATCAGATCCTCTCACAATATTAGTCAGACACCTTAACAAACCTCTGCTTTCATAAAGTGCCAAACCTTCAAAACAGCCTCAAAAATCACCTCTGGTATCTTGTCCCTGTATCAGCATCTGACCTCACACACAAGACGAACACTGACCACCACTGTTGTGACTGTAGATGAGCAGGAATCACACTGAACACAAGCTGCCACAAAGCTACATGTGGAACTGGGCAGATCCTTAACTGCACAGGTGTTTGAAGACACCCAAGAGCCAGGCAACTGGAACCACAAGGAAAATGCACCGCAATAATTCAGTGGCAGGAGCTAAACAGATATTGTGCAGATTACAAAACACAGTGTCACTTTAGGGGCAAAAATAAATTTTGAAGTGGAAGAGGCCTGCTATCAAGTCACCTCAGTCAACAAAAGAACTACCAGATTTTAAGGTACAGTGACAAAATAGACACATCTCAGCAGTTACTCCATCACCAGGACTCCATTTCTGCTGGACACTTCTCTCATCATCTAGGTCACATTTCAGCTGGCCACTTTCAATCCATGTGTATGTGTCAACAGCACATGGATCCAGCAAAATAAATGGAGGTTTACAGCATCCAAATACGCTTCTGTTCAGATCACTGATAGCCTTGAGCAACAGGGATGCCAACACAGGTTTCTATCCCACCACAAGAGAGTTAACCCTCAAGGCAGATGAGCAATCATATAGAAACTTCCAAGTTCTCAAAAAATGAAAAACAGAACTCTTGAGGGCATCCAACCTACCCTTGCCAGCATCCAAGAGACAAATCACTTTCCTGTCACTGGCACTAAGATCAAGGCTGCAGGCTGAGAATCAGCATGGACACCTGGTCTGTGTCCACAGCAGACACGGGCATATGCACCACAAACCTCTCTGGCACACTGAGCATCCACATGGATCCACTACAGGCAGAGAGGAGCTTGAATAATTTTCCTGCAGTGACTCGCTGAACAGCTATTCATGATAACTGTCAGTGACAGTGACCCTCGTGCAGTAAATAACATCTTTCCTTAAGATGAGAAGGACAAGATATCTTTTGGAGTAAAGCAGGCACTGCACTTTAAAGTGCTGTGTCTAAACACAGAAAGCTATTGAGACTTCTGAATTATTGTGTGATAAAAAAAGATCCTACGCAACAGGGAAATACTCATTTCAGTCTAACATCTTAAGCTGGAAAACAGGGGATATAGTTATAGCGTCTGTGTATTCTTTGGACTGCATAGCAAATTCTGAAAGCTAGTACCTAGTTATCTGGTATCTTGTTCCACCTTCCAGTAAGAACAGAGGAATTATTCTGGATATGTACCAGATAGCAATGGCTCTGACTCACAGAAGCATGTAAGAGCAGTAATAATATGGAAGGACACCCAAGAAAGATCAAGCAGGATCTGGTAGGGCCCAGAAAGAGCAAAGCTGCTGTCTTGGGAGGAAAAAACAAACAAACAAAAAAAAAAAAAACAAAAAAACCCAAAACCACAAAACACCAGAGTATCTGTTGGTATCCCTATAAAAAGACAAAGACTTCAAGATGCAAAACCACACACTTTTGCAAATGACTTACAACCCTGCTTTCCTGCATTAACAAAAAAGGGTGGTTTTAAGGTACCTCCCACAAAGCTGACTAAAAGAAAAGGAACTTTGCAGTATCTTCTGCTGAAAGGAGACTAAACGTCCTGGAGACTTGCACAAGCCCGAATAAATAAATTACAGTAGTTAACTACTTTCCAGGTCTTCTTCATACAGACATAAAAGAATTTAATCCAGACTAGGATACTGTGATTCAAGAAAGCTATTCCTGGAGTTAGTATTTCATAGTAACATTTGGCATAGTGAACCTCAGTATGATGCAGGTTGAGAAATTAACTTGTTCTGTGGATAGGTTCCTGTGAGGGCCGCATTCACACAGCCAAAATTACGCTCAAGTCCCTGTACTTTGTATTTTCTAAAAAGTAGACTGTGGTTTAGCAACATCTCAGTCCCATTAGTTGTTCTTATCAGTTGTTTTTCCATCAGTGGCTCTGTCACCACTGACAAAACACAAGGATCTTGAAGTGATTTTAATCCATCTCTAATGAAGTTACATGATGGGACTTCTGGGATCATCTTCTAAACACAATGGGCAATGACTACTGTACTACTGCCTACCTGCCCTTCTCCAGGCTTCAACAAATGGGTTTTGTTTTGTTTTTTTTTTAATGATTTCTCTGAATCCCTGTCATCAAAAAGAAAGTAGCATCATATTCCCTTTAGAGCACAATTAAGCAGAGCCTGTACCCTCCCAATGCTGAGATCTCAGCAGTGAGTCTCCAGAAATATCACAGTAGAGTCTTATCTGTTGCATCCCAGGGCTGAATAGGGGAAAAATAGTAATAATAAGCAGCACCTTCAGCTTCAATCAGCAGCACATTCCACGATTGCAAATTGCTACTGTGTACGAAGAAAGATCTGAAATGCAAATGATCAAGAGGCCATTAGAGACATTAAAGATTTAGCAGACGTATGTTCATCTTGTTTTTATTGGGGGGGAGAGGGGGGAACAGAGGCATTAATTCCAAAGAAATAGATAATGAAATACAGTTACCATATTCAGCCTTTCACAGAATAGTTATGTGTGTCATTAAAAGCACAATGACTGTCCAATCTTTAATGTTTCATGTGGGGAAAAAAAATATTTTAAATAAATAAGTAATTAGAGCTGAATGGGGAATATTTACATCAATAATATTGCTTGTAGGATAGAAAGCTACCCCAGAGCTGTCTCACTGCAGGCTAACCTTCAAATGACCTTCCATTCAATTTGGACCAGCCATACACTCTCTTCAGAGGGAAAGAGCCTCCAGGATTCTTCTGCTGCCTACACTAGCATAGCATCAGGACGGAACAGGTGATCTTGCAATTTGAATTCTCCAAAGTCAAAAAAGGATTTAACCCTATTCTTCTCCAAAGGGCATTCCTGACATTTACTGCTGCAAAGACATAAAAATAATCCTTATTCATAAAGCCGTTCAACAAATACCTATTCATGTGTGTGAACAACTGGAAGAATTTTCTTGGGATTCCTTTAATTTCCATATCTAGTCATCTTCATCATCAGTGTCATGAAGGTTAAAAACCCTACTTTTCAACTAAAATTGGACCTAGAAGCTTCTATTTTCAGTCTGTAGGCTTTGGGACTGTCACAATCACATCATGTTATTTTCACCAAAACAGCTGGAGGTTTCCAGTGTAGGAAGCAATTATTATGAAAAGTGTCAATGTGTCATTCTCCCCAAGTCAAATGTTTAACTTCACGTTATAGCATTTGACAAGTATCCAGCTCTTAGACTCCAGCAAGAAAAAGCAAAGAGAGCACACACACGAGTCACAAGAGAAAAGAACAGTTTACCCACAGCTACGCAAGTGGATTTTGACATTGCTGACTGATGCCACAGTTGTGGTGCTTTTCTAGAATTTAATTGCTTTGGCGGAAGGCAGGCTTAGGTCTGTATGCATGAACGAACGCAATGTTTGCCTCAACAGCACATATACAAAAGGTGTCAGTCTAAAACAACATGCTAAATAATTACACAGTCAATAGTGGTACAGACATTTTAGGAGGTGATAGTCACAACCGGAGGGAAGGACAGGGGGACAACACACAAGAGAAAGCATCCTGCCTGTCAAATGCACAACAAAAGCTGAGTTACTCTCTGATACCTTTCAGGCAAAAAAAGGCTTAAGTTAACCACAGTGCTAGGTACAGAGGACCACACACATGCCTGAAGCTTCCTGGCATGGTGTCTTCCCAGCCTATGTCCAACATTGCAGATGTAACCTCAAGCAGGTATCTCTAATAGCATATGGTATACCTACTAGCTTAATCCATCCAGGCTTAACAGTTGTATTAGTAAACAATAAAGCACAAACAAAAAGTAGTAACAAGCCAGCAACCTGGCTACACATTCCCAAGAGCGAGCAGGGGTGCCCTCCTCTCCATCCTCCCTCCATTTCCTAGCTAGTAGGCACCTTCAGCTCCCTTACCCTCCTTCAGAGGCACAAACATAACCCTGGTGGGTTTTCCTCCAGAGAAAGTGGTGCAGCCAGCAGTGTGCGACCAGGGAAGCCTTGGCTCATGCCAAAGTCAGTACATCCCAGTGAAGAGTCCTCTGCTTCACAGTCTCGGCCTGTGGACTCAGCCCTGGCCCAAAACACAAAGCTCTGTCAACGGCCGTGCCTTCAGGAACACTCATAAATCACACCAATACCAAAGAACAAAGCCCACAGGTGGTAAAAACCGCTCCAACAGCTTGGGGTGCCAATATCTCTTTCTCCCATTAGGCTTTGGCACCACAAGGATGACGCTATTAATTTTGAAGCTAACAATTTGTGAAAATATTTGGAGGGGAGGCAAAAAAAAAAAAAAAAGGGGGTGGGTGGGGAGAAACTTTACCAAAAAGCACTTCAATACTTTTAAGCTGGAGTCAAGACAAGGAAGTGATACAAAACATATGAGATCCCGAATCCCAATTCTGCTCAGAGCAGGAATCTCCTGTTTGTAGAGTATATCCTCCAGCTACGCATGGTATATTAAATTAATGGAAACTCTGAGCTTTAGCATATGTTTAATAGCTACAGTCTGCTTTTTTGAGCAATGATACGACTTTCTTACTGTATACAAAAAACCACATATGGATGCATTTATGTATGTCAAAAATACCCATGCAGACTTTGATATTACTCAACACCACATATTGTCCATGGTCACAGAGTGCTTTAGGCTCTATTAAGCAACACGGAAGAAAGGTGCCATAAGAAATGGCCCAGTTTCTAAGAACCTAGCAAAATCTTGAAAAATAAGAAAAATCTAGTCAGTCAGGAGAAAGATGTTCTTCCACAAGTACCTTGAGTCCAATAAGCCTTTGGTCCTCCCACAGTAGGGCCAAAATACCATTTTACAACCCAGACCCCTCACAAAGGTCTAATGGGATGTGGGACACAGCAGGACAAAGGGAAATTTTTCAGTTGTGTTTCATTTTGCAAATTAAGTGTCACTAACTAGCCTTGGCCACATTTGGCTAACCCTTGGTGAAAAGATCCAAGGCATGAAACCCAAGGCCAATCCTCAGTAGTGTTCAAGTGTTCATGTGCAGTGTTCAAGGCCAGGCTGGATGGGGCTTTGAGTAACCTGCTTTAGTGCGAGGTGTCCCTGGCCATGGCAGGGGGGTTGGAACTAGATGATCTTTAAGGTCCCTTCCAACCCAAACCATTCTATGATTCTATTTGTCCATTTGGAAGGTGCTACATATTGAAATACAGCAAGAACTTAACATTGTTGCTAGTGCACATAAATAACCGTGGAGCTCCAACAAGGCCAAGAGCCGGGTCCTGCACTTGGGCCACAATAACCCCCTGCACCCCTATAGGCTTGGGGAAGCGTGGCTGGAGCTGCCTGGCAGAAAAAGACCTGGGGATTCTAATCGACAAGCAGCTGAATATGAGCCGGCAGTGTGCCCAGGTGGGCAAGAAAGTCAATGACATCCTGGCTTGGATTAGAAATAGTATGACCAGCAGAAGTAGGGAGGTGATTATCCCCCTGTACTCAGCACTGGGGAGGCCACACCTTGAGTATTGTGTCCAGTTCTGGGCACCTCAATACAAGAGTGATATCAAGGTGCTGGAGGGAGTGCAACGAAGCTGGTGAAGGGCCTGGAGAACAAATCGCATGAAGAGCAGTTGAAGAAGCTGGGGCTGTTGAGGAAGAGGAGGCTGAGGGGAGACCTCATCACTCTCTACAACTACTAGAAAGGACACTGTAGACAGGTTGGTGGTGGTCTCTTCTCGCAGGTAATTAGTGACAGAACGAGAGAGAATGGCTTCAAGCTCCAACAGGGTAGGTTTAGACTAAACACTAGGAAAGAATTTTTCACAGAAAGAGTGGTCAGACCGTGGAATCGGCTGCCCAGGGAGGTGGTTGAATCACCATCCCTGAACGTGTTTAAGAGTCGTTTAGATGTGGTGTTGGGGGATATGGTATAGAGGAGAACTTTTTAGAGTAGAGTAGATGGTTGGACTTGATGATCCCAAGGGTCATTTCCAACCAAAATGATTCTATGAAATATAATTGCTTAACCAGAAAATTAATCAGACAGACACAGGCAAATCAGATGCTTTTTAAGCCACGGCATGTGGTATGGATGCCTCTGAAACAGCCGTCTCAAACTGAACTAAACTTGCGTTCCCAAAAGCTGGTAACGTTGGGCAGTTACATGTTGCACACACAACCACAGGAACACCATCGTCCTTTCCTCCCATGATACAGGCAGCCGAAGCAAAACCCCGTACCAGAACACAAGGCAGTGTCATAGCAGCATGCACAGGGAAAAAGCAGCTCTGCAGACAGAATGGGGGAGTTCTTCAAACACAGATTTCTCCCGCGAGCCAAGAGTGACATCTGCTGGGACCCAGACTGCCGCACATGAGGCTTTCTTCACCTCAAGGAATGACACGAGCCCGTCACTACGCTGACCGCCAACACACCCAAGGCTTCTATCTGGACAGCCCTTTGTGCAAACACACAACTACCAACACTGCAGGGGAATCCACACACACTCAAGAGATTCCTAGAAAAGCTGTTGGCACACCTTATCAAAACTGTGCAGCAAAGGACCAATTGTGCATGTGTGAGGAAGAAAGGATAACTGTGTCCACTGCAGAGCAGTGAAGGAGACAAAAAGCAGGGATGTGAAATGGCAAAAGGATTCACTGCAATCCTTTCCAACTCTGTCCCACAAGACTTAGAAACAGTGATACCACCCTAGAAGTGGAACAGAAAACATGGCCACAAGGGAAAAAACAAAACAAAACCCCCTCAAACCCTAACACCTTCAAACATTGCTATCTTCCCAATGCAGACAAAGAAAGATGCCTCATAGCTGGACTTGAGACCAATTACATTGCAGCTTGGAAGGAAAGCAGTAGGCATTGTGTTGCAATCAGATATGTGCCACTTACCTACCCAAATTTGCCAAGAGGATATGAAATTGTCCCAAGATAAGGGCCTGTACCATAGTGTCTGATGGCTGTTAACAAGTTTCATCACTCTATTACTTTTTTCCCTTCTGCATATATCAGGATATGTTTAAATTAATTCCAGACCTACTCACAAAAGTACTGCAAATAGTATCTTTGAATGAATGAAAGCCCATTTTCTGTGAAATTCTCATTTGTAATAGGTATTTTACAGTATTCACAACTTCAGGAAGGGAGCCATAATGGAAATAATTAATGAGTCATTAGCAGGGAAGGCCTATTCAAGACACCAGGTCAGGAGAGCAACTCCACAATAACACAGATCTGGCATTCACACACCAAATTAAACTTCTGCTGTTCAGAATCATAAACGATGGTGTTTATGGCCAGCACAGTGTCACTTCTGAGCAAAGCCTACGAGAGGTCAATGACCAGATCTGATGTGAAGATGTCTAGAGAGTTTAGCAGAGAAAAACACCCATTTTGTTCAGTGAGTAACAGAGAAACAGATCTGTGCCACAGCATGACTCAGTGTTCCTTGAACCTAGATGTCAGTCTGTGCCACCTCTACAGTGCTGCTCCTGTGCAGCTCCACAGGCCCTGTAGGCAGCACAGGTTTCCCAGTGACAGCAGGGCTGGCAAGCACGTTTTAACTAATTCTAGGAACTCACTCCCAGCCATTTTCCTACAGCATCGACCTCAGATGGATTCAGTTTTGTGGGCTTTGAAAGAAGGCGGCTCAGGACTGAGGCTTGGTTCACACATATCTCCTGCTTAGTCCCACCACCCTCCGGACCTCAGGGAAAAACAGGAAGAATGAGTAGGGAACCAAAGGGAAGATGAAGTAATCTCCAAGGAAAAAAAATCCCAGCTTTGCATTCTGCAGTTCTAACTTCATGTCTGCTCAACTACAGGAGGCTGAATGCAAAATAGTGGAGCATTACTGCCACCTCGTGCTGCATGAAATCTCTACAACCAAGGTTTTTCTTTTTGCCTTCCTATTTTTTTAAAACCACAAACCCAGAACCAATACTTGTATCAGCCTGTTCATAACAGAGGGTGAGAAGAACCTTTCTGTGTCACCCCACAAAGGGCCTGCCATCACTTTTCAGCTGAGTGCCAGCAGGGTCTGCTCTCCCCCACAGCCTGAGCAGAGGGGCCCAGTGCTCCCCAGAGGCCTCTTCAGCCAAGCAGGGCCACAGACATAGCAGCTCAAGGTGCCACCTCTCCCCACTCCCTTTAACCAAAAAGCACCAATTATTTGGCACTTTTATTAGCACTATTCCGTGGTGTAAATCCTCCATGCCTTTCATTTAGGAAATGAAGCTCCTCACAAATACTTAAAACGTGGTAGGGCTTTCACTGCCCTCCCTGATGGGAGGCAAACAGCCTATATAATCGCTTTTCATTGACAGTAATCAGAGGCTTTCATTCCGGCTGAAACTAAACCAACCCACTAAACACCAGAGCTTACTCGACAAGGACTGCTGGTCTGGCAAGGTTTGTGTTTGTTCCAGTGCTCAAGCACAGCTTCAATAAAGCCATATTCTTATGGAGGGATTTTTGCTACACTGATTTCCCAGAAAGGTGTTTAAAGGGGACTGCATGATACCCCAGGTCTTTGGCACTCGCGTACAGATCATTTGCAGAGCAGATACATACCATTTATTACAGATGAAATTGAATACTTTCTTCATAAATAACATACAAAAGCCTATAAAATGATAATAGAATGTGATAGATATTCTACAGCATCTTTGAACAACCCATGAAAGCTTAATAGTGGAAGATTCGAAAATTCTGAAGAAGAGAACAGTTTTTCACAGGGACACAGTCCTGAAGAAAGGATATCTGAATGCTACATTAATGTATTTTAACTGAACCATTTGTCTCATTGATATTTTTGACATTTTTTTAAAAGTTTTTCTTGTTATCTACTTTTATCCCTTGTTTCTTGTTGAGATTAACTGAGATTTAGTTGAGATTAATCTCAACTAAAAATCAGTTTAAAAATACATAATTATCATTATCCCACAGCAGCTTAGCATTAACACAAAAAATACACCTTCATCCAAAAAACACCAGAATACTTTCATATATTTTAAATCTTAGTTTAAACAAATGCTATCACAGAGACAGATAGGTAGGCAAATGGTGGACAAGAAAAAAAAAGTAAACTCTCAGAGAGAGATGGGCTTTCATTTCTCATGACCATACATGCCTGCCACAGGAGGGTCTCCAGATATTCTTGACTCCAAGCAGATATTAGAAAGCACTTTCAAAAGTGAGCTTTATGGCTATCTTCTATGGCTCTGGCATCAGAAAATCTCCACTATCAGAAAAGAAACCCTGAAGGCTCCTCTGCCCATTGCCACAGGAAGCTTCACAGAACTGGAAGTCTCCTCATAAAAAATTCTATTTGTCTTATCTGACTGCAGCCTTATTTGTTCCTTATCCAAATCAGATCCTGGGTTGTTCTGCCACTTCTTCTTTCATAATAATACCCCAAAACCCCTAAATCTAGAAACTGCTACAGAATGACTTGTTTGATGTTTTCCTTCCCTCCATTCCGCTTCCTTGTTCTGTGCTAGACACTGACATTCAGAAAGACTTCATGTATATAACAAAGATCTGTACAAAACAGCAGTTTTACCTCAATTTTGTTACTTCTAACTTTTTACCTGTTCTTTTAGTTCACCACTACTTTTTCTATTTCTAGTCTTCCCACTCCCTCCTGTCCTGCATCAGCACTGTCTTTTCTTTTTCCTCCCCCATATGCTGACTCTATATTTCAGAAAAAGAGCGTTTCAGCACATCGAGTTGGACAAAATGAGTTGGGGAGATTCTTATTCTAGTCCCTACTCAGCCTCAATTGGAGTGATGCAGGATGAGAAAAAACTCCACTCTGAATCAGTGAGGACAGTAACTGAACACGGAACATCCCACACCCAAGTCAGTCACGCTGTGGCTACGAACTACAAGCAAATCCATTGTCACAAAATGTTTTCCAAAAAAGCATGAAAAATGTGAAGCTTCACACAGCTCCAGCAAGATTGTGTCTCAAATGATCAAGGTACCCAAAGGCTGTTAAAATGTTTCCAGACATAAAAATTATATTTGTTAACAAAGTATTAAAGGTTTTCTATTTTTTTCTAATCCTAATTGAGACTAGCAATAGGAGAAGGCCAGAGTTTAGGCAAGCAACTTGTGCAAGGTAAGTGCATAGTTGTCGTGCCTTTCTTTTCTCTGCACGATGCCCCAGCTCTGCTGGAAAGACAGGCAGCCATTTTGCATTCACTTCAATTAAAGGCAGTCACCAGCACGACTCTTCCACAGCACGCTCACTGACAAAGATACCGCCGCTGCTTCCAATCCAGAAGAAGTAATTCTGACAGAGCCCACAGACAGCCTTTGTGTACGGAGAAAAACACAGCATTACTGTTCATGTCCATCCTCTAGTGAACACGCAAAGCATATGTGTTGTGACAGCCACCCACGACAGGAGCTTGGCTCTTTCGCTGAAGCTGTCGGCGCTCATTGTTTTAGCTCTGGAATCCTCCAGTTCAGTCCTGGAGAGCGAGCCAAAACTGTGGCTCTGACAGACATTGTGAAATACCAGCAGACAGTCAATGGTCTGAAAGACTAATGCCTAACTCAGACATATCCAGGGAAGACACAGCGGTTGGACGTCTCCAACGTACACCGCAGTGCAACTTTTAAAGAAAGAAATCACAATTTTATCCCTTCCAGCTGCAGAGGAGCAGCTCTCTAACAAAGTGGTGACACCTCTGACACAGCTGCCTCCTATCTGACACATAATTTCGCTGTATTACAAGCTCCAGCTAATCTTTCTCATTATGGACTTCAATTTTATAATGTGACTACATGGGTCCTATTCAGAAAGGTCATTCTCAGCTTAAATAAAACATTTGTCTCCTAAAACAGGATAGGAGTAATGAATATTATTTTAGTTATGGATTAAGTGTGTTAATAGAATACTTCACCCTAATCCTGTTTTCTGAGCAGCGTGGCTACTTAAAATCTCAAAATGAACTGTGTAATGAGAGCAATTTCATACAGCATCAGGCTCCTACAGGTTTTATGCAAACGTCACAGATGTTGTGGTTAACATCCACAACTGATTAAGCCTGCACTGAGTGGTACTGGAACACACTATGAATTCATTACTATCAGAAGGGTGAAGGGTTGAAGGTGGTTAGAATTTAAATTTGCCACGTTTATACAAATGAATCAGACGTAAACAAATATATTGAAATATTTCAGTTTTTAAAAAATTGATTTGTTTCTGCGGAAGAGAAATTAAATTCTGGATACAAAGCAGTAAGCTCTTACATACACGGCACAGATTTTCATTGCAAGAAAGACAACTTCCACTTTCCAGTTTCAGTTGTCATAAATTTATGAAGAGCTACTTGAATACAGTCCTTAACTCCCCATCGGTGATATCATGAGACATGGGAGCACACACTGGGTATTACTAATGATATTACTGGGTACAACTGGGGAAAGAAGCTCAAGTCTGCATAGCCTTTGTTTGAATGAATTACCCCCAAATGACATGGGTCACACTGTGATCCTTGTAACTGTAAACTCCATCTCTGTCACAGAGAAACGGTGAAAAATTGTTTGAAAAATTGAAGATCCACCAAGATCTGAGATTAGTCTACACTATGCACTGCAACATTGCCTGGGAACCCTAGAGCTAGAACAGGTCCTCAGGTCAGAGCAGTCCTGCTCAGACACCAGATCCACAAAAGCCATTACAATGCAATGCCGGACACATGCTGATGGGCTCTGCTTCTGCCCTGGGACCAGCGTGGATACTACCAAGGAACAGCTCTGTGCTGGGCGGGCATGGTGTGCTTGTTGAGAATAATGCAATCATGCGAGAGATTTTTAGGCAAATTTTTTCTAAGGCATTGCTCATCCCAGACTTCCATCATCTGTGCTGTACTCCACTGCAAGTCCCCCGTTATTTAATGCAGAGCAAAGAGAACCAGCTGCAGATAGATAACAACAAGGAATGATTTACTGTTCCCATTTTATATCTGGTTCAAGTTAACAGCAAACACACAAACACAGCAAGACCATGCACTCAGGTGCCATTCTTCCATAGACCTCTTCATTTCATAACTGGATTAATGTCCCACTGACCTCATCTAAACATGCAGAAACAGACAGCAAGAGAGCTACAGCTTCCATACAGTCTCCTAGCCCTACGCTGCAGCTATCAAACAATCTGCTGGAAGAGGACAGAACCTGCAGAAAAAAAAAATTACATTCCAAAAAGAGAAAAACAAATGTAACACACTCTGGAGCTGCTCCTTGCAGCACCAGCATGTATTTGCTTCAGCCAGAGCTTAAAAACCTCACCTCAAAATCTATTTTCATCTTTCAAAAACCTTATTTTTTAAAAAACCCACTAATAAAGCCTACATAGCACTGTCCAGCCCTTCATTCCACAGCCCCACAGCTCTATACATAGGCTTAAATCCCTGCTCCCAATCCCACACACTATCCCACAGCCAGTTTTCCTTTAAACCCCACACTCATTGTACTTGGCAGGCAGCTTTCTGTCAGCACTTCCACTGGGGTGATAATCCTAGCAATGGCCAAGCTTGCTAAAGCTGCAAACCACTATTGAAATACCAGGACACTAAAGGGGTGCCTGCCTGTCACCATCTAAGTTGTTCCCAGTTTTGACTCCTACAACAAGCACACCTGCTTCACATGAAGAGCCCCATCCCTGCCCCAATCTGCACCACTTGTGGTCACACAGGTGGCATCCACAAATAAAAGCTTAAAACCTTCCATTTCTGACCTACCCTGAAGTCAGACATATACAACAGAATTCTACTTAAGCTTTTCAGCTGCAGCTATCTGAGGAGCAAAGTAGAACATTAATCTAACAAGTCCAGACCTGCTTTCAAACACATTTTCCTTCACACTACAGTCCTTGCAGCCTTGGCTAATAACACTCCTACACCAGCAATTCTCATCCTGTGGTTCACACTCCTCTGAGGGGCAAAGAGGGGGATCACAAACTATTTGAGAGAGATCCACCAAAAAATTTAGGAAAATCAGGTTTGTGCACACAACGTAGAAACCTGCACATGGACCCACAAAAAATTTCATGCAAGTCCCTTGAAATTTGGAAGGGAGGCTTCAAGAGCCTGAAAACTACTGTCCACCATGATATTCCAATGTCATTAGAGAAATCGCCAAATTAAGACTCAAAAAATCCAAGTTCTTTTACTAGCTCTGTCCCTCCAGTGTAGTGATAGAGAGGACTTGTCATCGTTATGTGCCTCAGTTTCTCCACCTGTAAAATAAGGGTGAAATTACTGCATCTCTTTTTTAAGATTTAAGACCTCTCTAGAAATAAAAGTTATTTAAAAGGTATGCGTTGCTACTGTTCTGCCTCTTAAGTTCACCTCCATAAACCTCTCCTCAGTATGTCAGGTAGTCACCTTGAATTCCTGAGTCTCCTGTAGTCAAACTCTGAGATTCAGCACTGGATGCCACAGACCTATGAACCATCCTGTTTGACTGCATATAAATAATGGTTGTTGAGTTGCTGTAGCGTTTACACATTGGGACACATACACAACACAATATACTATAAATATTAATGTAACTGGTGACAGATACACCTTCCAAGTTGTATGTTTGCAAACAATTGACACACAAATCCCAGGAAACTGGATCACATCAAAACAGAGCAGGCATAGAATACAAAAAGCATTGATCAAAGCAGCAGGATAAGCCATGCTACCATTATAACAACATAACAACATTATGACAAAACCTTCCCAGCAGAACTACCCAGTCAACACAGAGGCAGAAAGAGAAGACTGCATATGACCTGCATGTTAATAAAAGCATTTCTGTTTGTCCCAGCTTGGTAATAATCTAAATTCTGCACATCTTCAAAGATGGCCTGATGGTTCAAACTTCAAAGGATGATGTTCTTTCACCGAGTAAATTTACTAGTTTTTTATTAATCATGTATAAGGTCTCGTATGAGGACCAAGAAGTCTTGTGCTAACTACTGTCCAAATACAAATTTGTTAACATTACCCCTGTTCCAGCAAGAGTACAATAATTGATTTAATAATTATATGCCTATTTAAGATCTCATACACAATTCTCCCATGTTACATGACCTGACCTTTGCAGGGCTTTGTTTTAAAAACTTCATCTGTATTCCTACTGCTTCCTGGAGGAATCACACAGAAGAGCTTTTGTGTATGCTTATCACATTTAAAAATGCATGACTTCATCAGAAGTTGTCTCAGTTTTCCATGACCCAAAACCAGTTAAAAGAATCAGTGGGAGCTTCCCATAGGTAGCCTGGGCCTTGAAAAGCACTTGTGCTTCACTGATGAATCATCTAACCTTCGTTATGTTACACACTAATTCATACAGCAAATGAATCCTCCTGCCACTCTCCATCCCTTTATTATGTTTCTTCAATTTTTGCCTTCCTGGAAGCTAATGTTGCTTTTAAGATATAAATGTAAAAGTCTGTATCACAGCCTACCCAGTTTCCTTGATTTCTATCAGCACCAATCAGGACTATGTCCTTCCTCTACCTGTTGCCTCAGCTGCTACTTCCCACAGTGCGAAGAGTTCATTCCCAGGATTGCTCAACACACATGGTTTCAACGTTAAAAGTTCTACCTGAGCCTCTCGGAGGAAACAGGAGACAGGTCACAAGTTACCTCAGCTACTCACTCACCGTCTGCCCAGCTTTACTGGGTGTATCTGTACAGAGACAAACCCAGCAGGATTCTTTCAGCCAGAAACATGCATCCTTAGCAAAACACCGGAATGTGTTTTGGAATGAGCAATAGAAGACAAAGAGGAAGCACACCAGGAAAAAACTTTTAGAACAGTGACACTACACTCTCATCCTGAAGAATTAGGTTAACTTTGGCATGTTGAGCTGCTGAGTAAGATCTAGTGTCCCAGCTTCAGATAAAATACAACACAGCTGTGCCACACCTCCCACAGCTGTGAACAGGGCTAGAAAGGTGCTTATGCTGTTCTAACTAGTCTCTTAAAGGAAACAATTAGGAAAAATTTTATTATTTGAAAAACAGCAGGCCTATTATACTGTTCCCAGGGAATGTTTGCACTTAAGTCTCACATTTGTTTTCATCCTGCAGCAGAATGGGTACTTAAAGTTTCAAGCACTTCATTCAGTACAGAAATTAGAAGCCAACTTCTTTCAAATGCATAATAGTCTGAAGGCCTTCACCTGGCCTTGGCACTGCAAAACCTACCACATGACAGGAAATTCACTGAAGCTTTAGGCAAAAGGACTTAGCACCTGGCAGCACAGTGCTAACTCTGAACGGTATTTCTCCCACAATGATGTAGCCAGGTTTTCAGGGTCAGTGTATTTAAAACATAAGGCATTAACATCACCCTGGGAAAACTCTGTTCTGTCCCCTCTACCTGAACCAGACCCTTGGAAAGCTATATTGATTCAAGTCAGGAGTTGACCTGCAAGCACCTCTCCCTTCTCCTCAGACTACCACCTTCTCAGGAATTCCGTATGCATACTTTACCAACAAATACAAACACCAAGCTAAAGTACAGCTCAGTCAACCAGATGGGTCCTTCTTGCCATTACTGAGAATTGCTTTCACATACAAATACCCTGAGGGTGAAATCCTAATGGTAACTTGTGGGTGAAGTAACTACTACAGACTGCTTAGAACCATATACAAACCTCCAATTTAAAAAACAAATTGCTAAAGTGCACAATGTTATCTTTTTGCCTCCAGACAAAGGAAAGAGAAGCAAGAAAGAAGGCGGCAAAATTGCTCCATACTTGCATTTTACTCATTTTGATCATTTGCACTTCATGGTAAATCAATTTGTGCTGCTCCCATAAGTGTTTAGGAGTTCACTTTTCCTTTCATCTAGCGACCAAATTCTTATCTAATTGTCCTGTACTGCCATATCTCTGAAGCAGAGTTCCTCCGAGAGGGCTTCAGGATTCTCAGGCTGTAACCATCCAGCACAAGAGGTTTGCTTTAGGTTTGATTCTTTTTAAATGCCTCTTTGAAGGATTAAAGCTGAATGTTTCACACAGAACACCATTATGAATTCTATCTTCAGAATACCCCCAATGAGTTAAACTTGGGCAGCCAAACATTCTTATTCAGCAAGCTTTCACCATGGGTTGGTAGGAAGCCAGAATGAGGGAATGGATATCTATGTTAGTAGCAAAACGACAACTGAGCTCACTAAATCAACGTGAGTTCTACACAGCAATTAGCAGGATCAGCAACATCACACTACCAGTAACTTTTACAGGACTGCCAACAGAAAACTTGAGAAGGAATAAAATATATATATATACAGAAAGTGAAAAATGTTTTTAAATATCACATTGTTCTAACTTAATATCAAAAAACCACGATAGTGATACTGCTTTGGTTTTGAATTACAGCACAAAGGTCACAAAACAAAAACTACGGTAAACTTAGACTAATGAGGTACTGCCCATACACAGTGCTCCTGCCACGCTGATGGTCTTACAAAATATTTATTGACTCCATTCATTTGTTTATCTTGCTGGCAGAAGAGGTATTTTTAATCAGAGGTTTCTCTATTGCTCCCCATTCACTTGCTGTATAGCACATGCTGTTCCATTTATAGATACAAGAACATACTGCTTCATTAATGCAGAAAAATCCTTGATCAGGGAAAAAACTTTTAAAGAAAAAAATCAATTCCAACCAGGAAAGCCTAATAAAGCACTGGAATCTGTCAGATAGGCACAGAAATAAAGGTGAGCTAGGCCTTAAAAGGAATTTAACATGCTGCAAAATGCAGCACTACTAACTCATTCTGTGTGGCAAAGAAATAGTTGCATTGGGGATTTGTTTCCCCAACCTTTTTTTTTTTTTTTTAAGTCCCACTTTCCTGCTAAAGGTGTTTTTTTTCCATCTACTCTCATTTAGCTCAGGTTGCAACCCTTCTTACTTTGACTAGCACAAGAGATTGTAGAGAAGTCTCTTAAAATGCTGCAAGAAGTAAAGAGGCTCCCCTGGAGATTCTCCAAAACCAAACCCTCTGAAGGGGCGTCTGGTAACATCCCTCAAGTAAAAGAGCCCCGAGCCTCAGCCCTCACCACCTACCTCCTCACAGCCCAAGGAGAGCACTCAGGCCAACCTGTGTCTGGAGGCAGTGCTACTTCTGACACAGGTGTAAGCACACCAGACTGCCCAAAAGTGTTTCTGATTTAAGAAACAGCAATACGCATAACAGGAGGGAGCTAAAAGAACTCAGGCCCCAACTTCACACACCATGGAGGCTGGTCTCCCTCATGGCCTTTTCAGCAACAGCATCGAGCTTAGCCCTCCGCACAAGAATCACCTATAACTCCCAGTACCTGGGTCTTCGTGAGATAATTTAACGAGAAGTCACTGCACATACATCTTCCCTGTGCCACATTGAGCATCTCGGCAGGGCATGTGGGAACTAGAAGTCATTCCTGCTAGCACTACCCTGCTTAGGGCACTCACTGTAGGGCCGACCTGAAACCTTGGCCCAAGGAGAGAAAACAAAATGGCGGCCCCGGGGCATTGGGGAGGGTCCATTGGCCTCATGGCCTGAGGGGACCTGCCTCTTCCTCTCCCCACTAATTAAAGCGCCAAATCCTCAAAGTGAATGTTTCTCTCATTTCCAGAATGTTCCTTAAAGAAATGGTTTGTATTGTCTCCTTGCGTTCTGTTAGTAGAAGCAGAGTAATAGATGCTGGAACGGTCAGCTTGGCCTGCTTCAGCAGGTGAGTCAGCTTTTAGTACTAACAAGGAAATGTGAATCCCTAGCTAGAAGGTCATTGTTAGCCCAAGATGATGTTAGCTATATAGATAAGCGTGTTGATTTTTATTTGTTTTTTAAATGCTGTAGGTGGCTTTATGTTAGTAAACTTCTAAGTAATCCTACCTTGATAACCCCAATAAAACAAAATGGATGTCAGGGGAGGGAAAAGATATAAGGCTGCCGTTGTTAGGCAGGAGTTTGCAAATGTTCAGAGATTAAAGCCTCGCTCCAATAAGAAGCCTAAGGCAAACAAATTCCTTCGGCTCTGCCCTGCCTGTGCCTAGGCTTGGCTCGGGGGAGCGGGGCTCTGGGGGCTGCAGGCAGTAGAGGATGCTGAGTTTGCCACTCATGATTGGAAATGTTCTGTCCCTGAATCAAAGGATTTACGGATAAGGCTAATTTGTGATCATTTCAGGCTAGATTCATCTAACCCACGGGACTTTTAATTTTCTTTTAGTAATTTCAATGAAATAGCACAGGTATTTTCTAAAATAAACAGCTCAGTTTCTTGATACTGCTTAGATGTAAATAAGGAAGAAATGAGCTGGGGCTGGTACTATTATGGGTTTTTTTTCCCCTCTCTAATTTTGTTACCTGAAGTCCAATTATGTATAAAATTCTCAGCTAGGTGACTTTATTTTAAAAAATTCAATATTACAGGCTAATCAACACTGTTGTTTATAGTGAAATAATTTATTTTCACGTGGACTGCTGTAAGCCCTGATACAAGTCAAGAGCTGTACAGTGAGCACTAGTCTGAGGCGTAGAGCTTGCCAAGAAATCCTGTAGCACCAATTAGACTGGTTTTCTGGAGGCTAGAAGCTGAAGATCAGCTCTTCTTTTTACGATGGTTAGTAGTGCTTCTGTTGTGCACAGAGGAAGCATGCTAAATGGTGGTGGTATTTTCCAGGTGTTTTTCTGTGATAAGTACAAGGGAGAAGCAAAACCTAGCACGGCCCCCAGAATTACTCAAGATTTCTGATGTGATTTCCTTATGTGTATTTTCTTTGATCTTCTCATGCTGCTGTCTCCTGTGCCAATCATCTGATCTAATTCTAGAGGGAAAGCATACCTATCAATTTCTGTAATCCTTATTGCCCTGTACGCAGCCCTGGAGGGGATTTTTTCATTGCCCCTTAGCTATTGTCATATCACGAGGCATTAAACTTACTTTTCCGCTATAAAATACAAAATTAAAGTTAAAATAAAAGGTCAGTTTACACTAGTAAACACCACCAAAAAAATGGTTTGCCTAATATGTCAGTTATTTTAGGAACACTTACGTAATAGGGAAGGAGGTGCTGTGAAAATTACCTATTTCTCCAGTTGAGAATTCTGCTCCTACGTAATCTCTGTAATGTGCTGATTTTTTCCATGCCTACCATGACTCCGACAGTCTCTAGGCAGAAAATGCTGAACTGTGAATGACTTTCCGCCCCTTTAGGGATTCTGGCAAGTCTGAGTAATGATCACTTCCATTCTGAAAACAGCTGCAGCAAAGAATGTATTGGATTGCTAAAGATTTTCCTGACTAATAATCCCTCTGCATTTCTTCTGTGTGTGGCAGAGTGATGTTGTCATGTGTACAGTATAAAATGTTCTAGAGCTTGATATTCCAACGAAGATATTGAAGCAGGGTAGACTTTTATTGTCTGCGTATGAAACACTTGTAGATAACTTACAGAATTTAGAAGATAGTCCTGGGATTTCATACTAGCTATTAAAATAATAGCCTTCACTGGGGCAGCAATGTAAATCAATGCTGCTTGCATTGGTTGGCAACCCGCTAATTTGTTCTAAACTGAGCACTAATATTTCACTGTACTTGTGAAGATCCATGCAAGTGTCTTTTTAAAGCTGGGAGAAGACACTGTACCAGGAGTAGGCCAATCCCCAGTGTGTCTGTCTCTGTAATTAGCTGTCTGTAAACCAGTTAAACTGCAGCTGTTTCACAAGGGTGTTGGGAAAGGCTCATGCATTATTTGCTCAACCTAGGACCAGGATGTTTAACTCCATTTTCAGGCATGCTTTAGAAAGAAGTTCCATAGTGCTTATTAATATGACACATGCTTCAACGCACAGCATGGGAACAATTCTCCCATTAAGAAAGAGGGTAAAAATTCTTTAGTTTAGAGCTAAACCTGAAAAAATGTAATGCATAAAGAGATCTCAAATGTATACAGGTTTTAATGGTAAAGCTTGTTCCCCTGTTGTTCTTCTGTATCAGTAGAGAAAATTGTTTATCTCTTCCAATAAATTCTGCCAAATAAAACTGTCAGCATAATTCACCTATCTGAGAGTAATTCACCTTTCTCCCACGGACATAGGATGAACCACTGAGGTGACCTTTTATGAACATTATATACCTCTGATGATATACCTTTAGGTAATCTTCATGTGTCTAAGAGCAGCTATCATGTTTTGAATTGTTGAATTGAAAGTCCCATTCCTAAAGTCAGACAACTGAATATGGTAAAAATTTTTGGTGGCCTAGTACAAAATGTTGATCACTTTAGCATAATACACCTTGGAGAAAAATTCTGAATGTCTCCTCAATGTTATTTCCAGGGAACATTAACTGGTTTCATTGATTTGATGCTTGCTTTTTCCTTCATCAATGAGAAAGGCATTCTGGCTCTTTCCTTCCATAGATGTAGCAGTACCAGTCAAGAAGCTTTAAACTTGCTCTCCTTTATTAAAAGAATTTTGCATTGGGTTATTTTGTTTTCAGAGTACAAGTGATACTTGTATAAAATTGCCATGAGTCATGTTTTGTCATCCTTAAACAGGCTAGGGTGATACTGTTCTCCAGGAACAATCCTGATGGCATCAATAACTTAAGTGAAATGCTGATTACCTGGATTATCAGTAGAGGAATCTGAATTTCTGTCTGAGCTGAGTGTTCCACTCTTCATCCACATTGAGTAGTAAAACTTTAGTCTTATTTTCCATGCATTATGTAGCCATTGAAAATTAGAAGTAGCATATATCAAACCTAGGAAAGAGCTTGCAGGGTTACCTGATCTGTCATCATCTTCCAGAGAAGAATCATTGCTCTTCTGATTACAAAACATGGAATATGGTCCAGGCTCTGCAACTATCTTCTACAGTCTGGGTATCTATCAGAGACAGTGCTCTGAGATGGTTGTGGTATTTCTAGGGATGAATTCTCTGTTTGTTTTGCCCCAGTCACATATACTATGGCAATTGCGTCATGTTTCTTAAGATAAAAGTGTCTTTGCTATTCCGAGGTGAAGCTGTGAATCCTCTGGCAAGCAGTTACCCACTGACTTGGTGAACTGAAAGTAAGGAGCCTGCTTACCAGCGTGAATAGAGGGTTTGCAGTCTGGATATCTTAAGAGTTGCACTGTTTGACCTTCAGTTTGGGTGGTCTGACCAATCTGCCTGACTCCTGTTTAGCGTGGGGGATTTGTGCAGTGCAGGATTATGCGTGTGTTTATCCCTGAAACCAGGGGAGTGCATTAGTGAAACTGCCTGTACAGCGTTGGCTAATAATGCCACTTCTGCTGGTGATGGAGTCAATGACTCGAAAGGGATTATGTTTGTTGACAGAGAGCACATCTGGCTGCCATACAGCTGTGCACTCCAGAGGTCTAATTCTGTCCTGATTTACTCCCCATCCGGTTCGTGGCTGTAACTCTTCCAGGTGTGCCACATGTTGATAAATAGAACTCTTTTATCAGTGACTAAATCAGGACACAGCTTGGTCTTCTGTTTGTGTCTGTACATTCTAATTTTAGTGATACATTAGGATTTAGGAGGCTGAATATAAGCATGTGCTGTATGCCTAGATCTGTAATGTCAGCACTTCTTGACCAGAATACCTAACTGTTGGAATAAAGCTCTCCAAGTCCCTTGCTTTACTTAAAGGAGTGTTTTTCTCTTATAAGTTTAATTTAAAGGATAGAACAGGTACACTGCAAAAAAAAAGTTTGTATGTCTATGTAAAGAATGATAATAATTATAACCTTTTGGCTACCCAAAAACTTCATGCTTTTCCCCAGTGTTGAACGTCAGGATTGCTCAGTGTTGCCGCAAGAATAGAACCAGAGTCCGGAACTTTCTCTCTTTTGTAGACAGGGTTTTTTGGAAGATTTTCCAGTATCTGTACTTATTCTTGGGAGTGACGCTACCCATTTGGGACTTGCTTATGCATATGATAGAGGGCAGCAGCGTAAGCTGTACTTAAAAAAAAAAAAAAAGTAAATCATGGTGTGATAGCTTTTATAAACATGCATAAAATCCCCTTTTCTACCCTCAGGGGGCTCAGATAAGTATGGGCAGTTCTAGTACTAGAATTCTAATTAAAATAATCTGTCATAATTAATTCTATTTTTATTTGTTATGATTACTTAAATTGCGCTTGTCCAAGATAAAGAGGGAAATGTATCTAGCACATATTAAAGGAGCTACAGCTAAAGTTGCACATCTACTTTTTACCACATTATGACTAATTGTGCATACTTAGTCACTTTTTTCTCAAAAAAGCTTTTGTAAAATCTCTTTTTTTTTTTTTTGCATATATGAATTCACAGCTTCTATCCCACCACTGTTACTCAGGAAGTCAGGTGAAAATCAGATGGAATTCTTCCAGGACAGCTTACAGCTAGATGCAGAAAATCTACTGGCTGATGAATTTAGGAAAAATATTTACGTAAATGTATTATACATATATATTTTCCATGGCAGTACTACTTTTGCACCCTATTTGGTGCTTTGGTGAAGTAGAGAAAATACCCTTTTTGCACGTTGGGAAGGTATTTATGACAAACTGGTGGATTTAGTGAATCGATCAAGCTTCCCTGCTCCCAGATGTACTGTTAAACTTTCATAATGTATTTTGATAGAATTCCTATTTACTTCAGTAACCACAGGGTGCTTTGTGTACTAACTGTACACATAGTGAAGTAGCTTGTGTGCTTGCTGCCCTTCTCTGTGTATATCATGAGTGAAGAATAAATTTAATGCAATTGATCTAGTAAGCATGATTCAAAGGAATGAGAATGAAACTCAGAGTCACATACATCTGAGTTTATATTTAGGTGATGACAATGATTAACTTTCATGTTCCTTTCCTGCCTGTAAAACAGGGATTGTTGTGTTTATACCATTCTAACAAAAGCTTTGAGTTGCTTAATTACTACATTGAACATGACAGCTGCTTATATGGGTGTTTCATCATTAATTATTTAATTGCAGCTTGCTTTAGAATTTCACAAGGATACCAAATTTGATATATCACCTTTGTATTTCTTGTAGGGAAATGTACCAGTAAGTCTGCAATGTTTGCTTTCCCTTTCTTTTTTTGGTTGTTTGTTTTTGGTTGTTTTTTTTTAATGTCAGCAATTTACAAGTATGTTGTAGCTAATTTCTCCACTGTAATTTCCTTATGCTGAGCAGACTCATTCTTCAAATACCAGACTCTACTAACTCATGAAGTAGTTTAAAATACATAGTTTGCTACTTTGAATAAAACAGTTTCTGGGTGTCTTAAGAAAAGTAATAAAGACACATTGAAAGACTCTGAACTTGTTCTTTTACTTATTCACTTTTTCCAGTGGCACTTTTCTGCCCTTTGCTGGTTTTCTGCCTTTAACCATCTTGTCATGCACACATCCTACTTTCTGAAGTCGTGTAGGGAGGAAAATGATAGTGACACATAGTATAACTCCGAGCAACCAAGGAGCACGCAAACAAAGTACTGTTGCAGAAGACACAAGGGCATCAGTGGCGGTACTTTAGATCATCCCCTTTCTGCTCAGCCACACACCGGCAAACTCTCCGTTTGAAGAAAGCATAGCATGAAGATCTTGATTCAAATGAGAACCTGATGCCTTCAAAGATCTTTCTCATCAGTTCAGTAAGTTGTAAAGGTATGAGCTATAGATGAGTGGTCAGATGGCTGTTCAAAATTACAATTACTACTCAATTGTTTTAACTCCTCTGACCTCGCTGGAGCTAACTGTATGTGAAGGACTGTGATGCAGTTGAGAATCCTGTCAACACAAATTCTGCAGAAGTCTAAATGATGCTTAATTAAATGATAGCTGTGGGCTTCCCCAGTATGTGTATCGGCTATAGGGTAATCCTATTCATTTTAACTTGGGTAATTAGAAATCTAACCAACCTTGCTTCTTTGTAGAGTCTTAATTCTGATCATAATGACCAGAAACGCTTTCAATGAATACTCTGCTGAGCTTCTTTCAGCTGCCACCATTTCAAGTTCTCCCTTTGCTTTTCCACATACTTAATCAATACTTTGTTCCCTCTCTGATTCTTAGACGTATATTTCACTTAATTATTTTTTTCTTAACAATCTGTCCTTTGACATAAGCCATGACGCATTTTGCAAGAGCAGATGTACTTAGGGTTACCAGAAAGGATAAGATCCTCTTTTTGCTATGAGATTAGAATCTCCTTAAGAAATAGTACTATTTCCTACACCTACCTATTGCGATAGGCCACAGCTGTATCTCTTCAAGGACAGAGGAGGTTAAGAGGTTCCTTTCCTGTTCTGCTCTGACCTGCTTGTTTCCTTCCAGTGACTAATAGTTTCTTAGATCTGAGAACTCCTTTGGAAAAAATCAAAGTGAACAGGGCAAATGGTTTAAATACTTGATTTCTAATGTCTTGGTTCATCTTGATCAAAAGTGCAGCCCAAACCAGTATCTATGTGCTAACATAGTCTGTATGCTTTTTTGGTTTTTGCAAAATACTAGTTAAATATAGTTATGATAATCTCTTTGTGTTACTTATTGTATCCTCATGAAATAATACAGACAAATATACCTAATAAAAATTGATTTGTAAAGAATTTGGTTGGTCACAGTCATACTGTTCAAAGAAATGATCATTTGGGCTTCTCTATAAGGATGACCAACTTTCATGGAGGCTGTTTTGATCTGATCATTTTAATCTTTGAGGGCAGCAGTGAGCTGTGCTACTTTAGTTTGTGCGGGTCAAACTTGGAGCCAAATTCTGGTGGCTGGATACTTTCTAGCATTTTTTAATAGACAAAAGACCATTCCATTTAGAGTAAGTGTATGCTCCCTCTAATGCATCTTTTGCCAGGGAATAATATGTTTGCAAGCGTCTTGTGTAATGAACGTGACAGGTTGCTTTCAAGTAGGGCAGTTGGTAGGGGCTCAGCAGCTCAGGGCAGTGCAGAAGGTGGTGTATTTTCTGCACAGATAACTAGAGAGGAGAATTGGCTGGGTGCACTGCAGTATGGATCTTTGCTTCCCTGCTTAGAGCAAAGATAAGTCTCCTGGCCTCTGCTGTGCCCAAATAAGCTGACAAACCTGATGAATGGCAAAGCCTGTATCTCAGAGTCATGTAAAGCACAGAGGTGAATTCAGCAAATGTTCTGTTCTGAATGCGCTCGAATTATCAGCTGTAGCCTAACAGCAGCTGAGCAAATGGCTCACCCATCAGAATACAGCCTTCTGAGTCACAGCCAATGATGTAGACGTGGATCCGTCACTCAGATGGGTTATCTTGCCTTAGAAAAGGGTTGTCAGTGGCAGGGTGTATTTATGATACTTTGGGTTTGCATCTGTTTTTAAGGAGGAATGCAGCAAATATCCTATTCCAGCCCCGTTCTCATGTGAAGAATTAAACAGCAGTGATTCTCTACAAAGTAACTATACGTTCTAGAAGAGCAACCTTGCTGAGTGTTGGTGTTGCTGCCAGCTTTCATGTTCTTGGATGCACCTCTGGTTACTGCTCATGCAGAAGCAGTAGTTTGGGGAGAAAATATTAATGGAAGAAGAACTTGAAGCTCCAAAATGCTCTTCCCACTTGCTCCACAGGATCCTCCAACAGGAAGTAAGAGAGAGAAGCTTGTGACAGGGAGTCAGAGTTACAGAGCTGATCATCAGAGATGCACATAAGGCCTCAAGGTTAAATATCTCTGTGTGGACGGTGTTACAGGTCACCCATGACTCTTCTCCAGAAAGAGTAGGGGAAGGAAATATAACAGCAATTCCTGGGCTTTGCTGTATTTTTAGGGTTGTAACCTGGTGTAACTCTGGAATTTTTTCAACCTGAAAGCTAGAAGACAGAGGGGGTTGGCTGATTTAATGCTACTGTTAAGAATGAGAAATTAATAGCTGGGTTAAAGACCTTCATAACTTTTATTTCAGGGTCTATGTATGGTAAAATAGCCTGAAGCCTTTAAAGAGGACCTGAAAAGGAGCCCTGTGTGAGACTCCAGAAAGAAAGATGCAGAAGAAAGATGACATACTGTGCACGATTAGTTCCAAGGCTCACAGCTCTGCTAGTTCAGAGGAATTGTGTCCATGAAACCAAGGTATTGCATTTCTTATCCAGCTGATGAGTATGTTGCATGGAATCCCTTGTCTGTGTTTTTCTACTCATAAATCTTGCCGTCTGAACACATGTGAGTAATCCTTAAAATATTTAGAGCCATGTTAGTGTTCCCTTTATGGTTTCTTCATCCCTTTCCCTGTTCCACTTGAAACACTTCCCTGTTCACATCTCACTGAAGTGTATGCTCTACTGTGCCATTTCACTTACTTTGCACAGCCTTCTGCCCGTGCTCCCTGCATTGAGCCCTTGTTACTCCTTGCAGTGGTGATAGTGTGAGGTGTTATTCCAAATGTGGAAGTGGGAGGATAAAATTGGGAGCTAGAGTTCGGCTTTGTGTTTCTGGCTAGGCGGCTGACAGGTAGATGTCAATCATTTAACTCAAGAATACCAAAGCAAAGAGGGGTGAGCTCTTAAGTGGCTTCACCTCTCTGTGCTTCAACACTGCAATCTTTTTAAGGGAGGTGATTATTTTGTAGCTGTTCAGCCTTGTGCAAACAAACTGGAGAAGACTGGAGGTCAGTTCATTTGGACTGATTAAAACTTACAGGTGGGAGAGGTCAAGCTGTTCTCTGAAAGGGAGAGAGATGCTTTTTTGACCTTCTTGATTTCAGCTGCATTTGGCAAGAGAAGCTGGCTGATAACACAGGTGCCCAAGAGCATGCCTCTCTCAAAATGAGGATCTTCCTCTTGGTGAGATTGTCTTTATTTAGTAAATTAAAACCTACCATCCACAACCCAGGGCACAGGAGGAGATGGTCTCTTCTGTTAATGATTTTGTTGATTACAAGAACTTGTAGTGAATTGCAATGTACATGCCTGCTATGTTCCAGGCAAACAGTGTTTTATCAGAGAAATTGGGGAAAGTGAGTTGTTTGTTCTGCCAATAGGTCAGGCATTTTTTTTTCATTCCTCCCTGAGATCTGTTTTGTGTGTTCTATATGCATGCACATTAATCAATGTAGGCAGTCTTTAATTATAAGCAAATGGTACTTATTGCTTCCCAAATCAATGTGTTTTCTAAAATAGGTGCCTGCATACAAGAAAAAAAATCTATGAGCAAAATTGAAAAGTTCTGCTTTGCACTAGAAGTCATCTTCACTACCTGGCAAAGTCTCACCTGATCTTTCAAACAAGTAGCCTTCAAAGGAAAGAAAAAAATGTTCTCCTAACTCTGTAAAACAAAGAACTAATTACAGCCAAATGCCTTTTTTTTTTTTTTATTAAATTGGAGGAGACAAGGACCAAATATGTCATTGAAGTGTCTTTCAGAGGAGGGTTTTCAATATATGTGTTCAGTGAATGAAATTAACTATATTGCGCTTTGGCCAAATTCCTTTAACACTGGCTGTATGTCTGTGCAGAGGATCTGTCAGTGGGGGCTGGCACAATGGGGGTTTGTGGCTCTTGGTTCCACTGCTGTGCTTTTGGCTGCCCTGCAGCATCTGACTGTGGTCATCTAGAAGAGTGTTAGTCTGGTGCAGCTCTCCCAGTTCTGGGCAAAGCTTGGTGCATTGAGGGGTATAGGATGCTAAAGTTGTATGTGCATGCATCCTACATCATTAAATTGGAAAATGACACCCTAATCACCTTGAAAGAATTAAGTTTGGGCTGTAGCAAGGTCAGAAAGCAAGGTATAGATAATGTGTGTTAATTAATATACAGTCTGCTCTTTATAAATATGAAGGGGTATGAGGGGTTTAGGGGGGATATTATGGACACTCCTTATTCTATGGGAATCCTTTCCCATGAGCTGATAACTGTTTTAAAATTCAGAGATGGCTTTCAATGGCTGAGATGTTTACTTTAGGTGAATGTTTCCTCTGTAAATTGAAGGAGTGTGAGCCTTAACAAATGAAATGCTCATTCTGAAAGCACAGATGCTTTCCAGTCTAGGTTTCCCACAGTGGTGTGTATAGGATGCTCTGCAACGTGAAGATAAACACAGTGATAGTTTTGAATATACATCAAAATATGTCTAAGCTTGCCTGATATTTTTCCCTTAAAAACTGGCATAGTTCAATATGCAAGTTTTTTGTAAAGAGATGAGAGAAAAAATGTCTTATCTGTATGTCTGTTTTTAAAAACTCTGAAATATGAAAAAGAAATTAAACCCAGCTTGTTTAAACTCTATATTCCTTATTTCAAATATTAGATGATTTTTAAAACATGACTTCTGAATAAAACATCTAGGTTTACAAAAAAAAAAAAATAAAGGGGGTGGGGGGGAAAGACAGTTGCCAGCAAATAAAATCCTTATCTGTTCTAGCTTTTATTTTGTTATTCTGCTTTTAACAATACCCCAAAATCACTGAATTGAAACCTAATGGTGTTTCGTGTTTAGGCTCCATGCAGTGTATGGGTGGTTTGTACTTAAAAACAGGAGCCCAGTTTTCTGTTTCTTTGCACTTTGGGCACTAACGTTTACCTAAGAACCTAATAAGTAAGATTTTGCCTTGCCAGGTCAATAGTGTCAGATCCCTTTATTGGTTTCTCCTTGCACTGGGGAACTGGCTATAGACAGAGATAAAGGGGTTTGTTTGCCTTCTGGTGACACCCAATAGGATGGCTGTATTCTCTTCATTGTCTGTGACTACAGTGTTTTCTTGTTCTACACCAGCTTCTCCAAAACAATGCTGGTTTCAAAGTATCATGTGAAATTGCCTAGATTAATAAAGGGCACAGCGTGTGGACATAACTGCATAACCTCTTTCCAAAAATTAATTTATCTCCTTCCATTTTTCCTGACCAGCACCTCTTAGAGCATAGAGTGGCAGTTGCATGTGAGGCTTTCTCTCCAAAATACTCAGGGCAGCTGCAAAGAGTTCAATTACAACACACTTAAATATGTATTTTATAATGTATGTGTGCATATATATGCATGTGTATAAACAAAATGCAGGCGGGGGGGGGGGGGGGGGGGGAGGGGAGAAAGTGCTGAGGTTTTATGACCAAGACAAGAGGAAACTGTTAGCTGTTCTCCATTGTCCCCAGTGGCTGTAGCATCCTCCCACTCTGCACGTGTATTACACGTGGTGGGGGGGATCAGATACAGCTCTACACCTTCTTCCCTGTTCATCATGTCTGAATCTAGCCCTGAGTTCTCTTACTTCAGAGGAAGTTCTCTTCCTTTGGAGTTAAAGCTAGTGAAATGCTTTACCTGGCACAACCTGTAGCTGTAGTGCTGCCATCAAAATGATGATAAGCGAGCAGTGAAGGTAACTTGCAGTGATGTTTTGCTGTGCTGACAGTTGATATGGCAATCTGATGCATTATAAAAGCACATTTTAGAAGTGTTCTTAATCCTAGCAGAGAAGTATGTCAGGACAGCTCCGCTCAAACATTAAAACTGAGTACTTGTTGTGGACTGTAGCAGTGGTGTGTTTTAAGGCTAGTGGTATGATTTTCAGGTGAGTAGTGAGAGGCCTTAACGTATGCAAGTGATCTGGCAAGCGGGCAAAAGGTAGAAAGGTGATTAAGTTGTCCTCCCTGTAAAAAAACTATAGCTAACCCCACTAATTGGATCTAGCTGTGCAGATTGACACAGCTAGATGTAAACATTAGAGATTTCAGGAAAATCTTTGACTTTCATAAAATGAGAGTTGAGCATTTCTCAAAGTCGGTTGTTAAATCACATGATGCACAACTCAGGGGAATTTGGGTTGTACCTTTGAGAATATACAACCGTGTTCTGGACTTACCTACCAGATGATATTTTAGGCACGAAAACCACAGGAATTGTCACTGAATAGACCTTTATCTATGTGCCAAATTTCTTCCTGCTGCGCTAAAATACTGTAGAGGGATCGGGATCTCTGGTCAAGCAGTTGTTTACAGCCATTTGTTCCTGCTACATTGTGTTTTAGTTCACTAGCAGGAGTTCATGATTCATATTAATGTGAACTACGTGCCTGCTAATGTAAGTCATCTAACTTGTACCAAACACGGGGTCAATACCATGACCGTTATCGCTAATGCAATGAGGGAAAATGCTGCTAATGCAAATAATCTTATAATGAATAGTCTTTTTAATAGCTGCTGGTTCTGTCTCTCATCCGAAAGGAAAGCACGTGTTCTGATAAATTAAGGGACTGCTTAGCTCTTGTGAAGGATGTATCACAGAAGCTTGCAAATTGCATATCCAACATTAAGCAGGCTTCCTTAAAAATTCTAGGTTAGTAACCTTTGGGTTTGCATCTTCTGACACTAATCTGACTGCACAGGGCATTCTTTCCTACCGCACCACTCATCTGTGATGCCATGGCCATGATCTTTGTCACTGAAGGATCTGTAGAATTAAGAGCAAGAACCTTTATAGTTTAAAATGAAATAACATGTTCCCTAGCTGGAAGGTAACATGCATTCACATTGTCTGTGAATCAAGCACAGAGAGAAGCAGAAGTACATCCTGAATCATGGGTTATACCGGTGTCCTCTCTTTAAAGCATTGAGAAAGTAGACATTTAGGCTAAAGAAAGCACCATGTGCCTTACTGCAAATTTTCTAGGTAATGCTGTGTTTGTATTTGATGAATTTACTTTATTACCTTGCTTACAAAATTACTACACATTGATTATTCTGAGAAAGTCCCTTCAGATAAACTGAGAATTTATCTGCTACAGATACCATTTGGGCTGTTGCTGTTTTATGGTAATTTGCATCTAAAACATACTTTAAAAGTTTTTAATGCATCTCATAATAATAAAAAATAATGGTAATAATAGGGCATTATGATCACTTTCTGGACTTTGCTCCTGGCTGGGTAACAGAAGTGAATTTGAGGTTGAAGGCTGGAATTTATCTGTCCTTTGGTATTTGCTGGAATTGGCATGACCTCCTCACATCAAGGTTATAGAGAAGAAGGGAAAAAAAAAGTTAATCACTGGCAGGAAGGAACAATTAAAATAGAAGAGCTTCAGGTCTGTTTGTCTATCTTTGTGTACCAACATTTTGCTTCATTAGTACCACTGGACTTCATCTTCACCTCCCTCTACAGAGAGAGTCTGCTAGGCTTGGTTCTGGGATTCAGGACAAATATCAGTGCATCATGCTCAGGCAGAGAGATCTTCTCCAGGTTCCAGGAAGAAGTGAACAAAAACTTTACAAAACAAATTATTTACAGGAATTGTTCCTCAACAGGAAATGAGGCAAGTCCTACTCTGAATTTTTTAACTTAATAAACCTTAAAGCAAGCAGCCAGAATGTTGTAGACAGAAAAACATTTACACAGTTTACCAAGAAAAACTTGGTGAGAAACACTAATCAAGAGTTATTCGAAATGTTAGTTTAGGAAGTTCCCTCAGCTGCAAGCCCCTGGAGGCTGGAATGATACTGGGGATAAACACTTATGTTTTCCCTCTTCCTATGTTTCCCAGGCTACTGTCTGTGTCAGGGTCCCAGGACAGTCATAGAGATTTTCAGAAGAGGTGTGATAGGTAGATGTAAAACCTCTACTCAAATTATAGTCTGGCCTATATTACCTAGCTTTACCTCAACCTATACAAGCTCGTGTCGTTCCTTTGTTGTTAGAACATGCCAGTGTGTTTTATGAGTTGGGTAACTTCTTGTCTTGGTGGATTTTTTTCTCTCACTTCTTTCAGAATCTGTAAAAGAGCCAAAGGAAGCTTCACATCGTGCTGTCAGCCCCAGTAGGTCTATTGTTATGTTATTTAGAAATGACACTAATTGAAATCTATGTCAATTTAGTTCTTAATGAGATGCCCTGTGTGACTGATTATTTTTAATAGTTGCTTTATGATCCTCTGGGAAAATTTAGTATCTTAACTACATTTATAGGAAAAGATTTTCATGTGAGTACCAAGAATTTGTAGGATTTGAATCTTAGATCTGAAAATTAATTTTTTTTTTAAACTAAAGTAATTTTATTATGATGGTGATCTCATAGTTAATCTTAGTGGCTGTTTTCTGAACCCACAACACTGTTTTTCTAAGATTCTGAGGTGGGTCTTGCTAAACGCTAATCGTTACGCAGCCTCTTTCCTTTCTGTTAGTGCCAAACAAAACCTAGCTCTGAGCTGGAGAGACTCACAGAATCGTCACTGCCTGGGCAGAGAGGCAATCGCTTTTTACCTTCTGCTCTGTATATTTCTTAATGTCTGCACAAGCTTTGGCAAGATAATTTGCCATGGGAGTTTTCATCTGAATTTACTTGAGAATCTCACTGAAGTAGAACCAAAGTAGTGGGAACCAGGTGTATATCCAAGGGAGAAGTCCTAACAAATACACAGCACCTCAGTTCAGCAAACCAATGCGGCTAGAAAACAATTTTCCCCTCACCCGTGAGGTTATGCACATACCCCATATCAAAATGGTACCAGAGGCTGCCATGGCAATCTTAATATAAAATCAGAGTGGATGCAGAACAATACCCAACTTTTTTTCTGCTCAGTTAAGAAGGATTATGGACGAGGTTTGGATATTTTCCAGATCCCTTGAACTCTACCTTATTTTGTCAAGAGTCTCATTGATTTGAAGGCAAAGAGATTATTCCACATAATCCCTATGAAATGTGTTCTTTCACCCAAACAGCACATTCCTAGAGAAAGTTCAAGGGGTTCCTTTTCAGAGTAGTTTGCATGACACACAGGAAACACACAAAATCTGCACAGGTATGCTTAATGAATCATGATGTTTTGTATGTCAGCAGTAAAATCATAGAATCATATGGGGTTGGAAGGGACCTCTGGAGATCACCTAGACCAACATCCCTGCTGGAGCGGGTCTATCTAGAGCAGGTCCCACAGGAACTTGTCCAGGCAGGTTCTGAATGTCTCCAGAGAAGGAGACTCCACCACCTCTCTGGGCAGCCTCTTCCAGGGCTCTGGCACTCTTGCAGTGAAGAAGTTCCTCCTCACGTTCAGGTGAAATTTATACTCAGCCATAATTGTTGCACATCATCAGAATCTCAGTGTCAGGATGGTTGTTGGGACTTAAAGGTGCCAATCCAGGATTTTTTCCTGCCAGCCATGGTAGTATGGCAGTAATTTACACACTCCTGCAAAATTGACATAGAAGCACAGGAAACTTACCTTCTCTTTCACCCAGCCTTGCGGCTTGGGATAGTGTGAAACCCTCCCTGACACGGGGATGTGGGTGAGCACCCCCTGACCTCTGTGCTTTGGGGGCCTCCTCTCTGCACACACCATGTTGTAAGATCTATTCTCAATTCCAAAGCTTAACACGAGCTTTAGTGCTTAGAAAAAACATACAAGAACGTACTTGCTTAATTGGCAAATGTGCAAGGATTGGCATCAGGTCCCAATGGAAACTTTGTTATATGGAGAAAACGTATAGTTACCTGTTGGTTTTTTTTTCATGCAACTTTTTTCAAGCAACAAAAAATATTTGCATCTACAGCAAATGTCTGTGCGCTCAAGACACATGGCCAAGGTAGATGTTTTTTTTTTTTCACTGTTATCGTGCATGGGGTTAGATCTTGATCTAGATTCCACTTTACCTCATCAACAGAAAATTCATTTTCTTAATAAAGAAGCATGTCTGTATGAAACCATTCTTTGCACACTCGTGTCTTTCTGCATATATGGCTTTTTTTATTGTTGCTTTGCCTAATTAGTCATCTCTGAGGTTTTTAAATAAAAAAGAAAAATCTCAATTTAGTGCAATACTTCAGTGGTGAGCTGTTCAGTGACTGGTCTCTATTTGTAAGTTGTGTTGTCATAGTATATATTGATCCATTTTGATTGGACACATGATGTTTATATTCCTGATTAAATTAAGACCAGGAATGACGGAAGAATCTATTTACTAAGGAAAAAGCCTGATTTTGAGTTTACATTTGTTAGTGCACTGGCATTCCATAAAATACACGCTTTGTGTGACAGATTTCAGAGAGGGGAAAAAAAGTGAAAAAGAAAATAGGGTTTGGGTTTTGGTTTGTTTTTTTCCTGCAATCCATTGTTGTCCAGGATCACAAGAGACATGTGAAGTTTCATACATCATGTTTCTTGGAAGTTTATTTCCCTTTCAGAGTTAGAGCTTAAATTCAATTGTCTCTCTGTGCACTGAGGATATAGGATACTGAGGATTTTAAGTGGTCACAGATTGAACATGGTCGATGCTGCCTGTGCAGGTTGTAGTTTTTTTCAATAACGACCACTGTGGCGACCTTTATCTATTTCTGAGTGATGTATGAGCTCTTTTTTGATAAACACGTTATACCAATTGGAAAAAAGGAAGCACTATCTCAGGGTTGAATATTGCTCAAAGTATTTTTCTAGCCTGTCCTTTCCATTAAGTGAAAAGGTATTGAAGGACAGTATTGCCCTTTTGGGGAGGCATGGATTAATCCAATTTCCTGTATGTGTTTGTTCTGGCAGGAGAACAATTTAAATGTGAGGGTTTAGGCAAGTTTGTTCTCAACTGGTTCTTGATTTGTTGGCCTCATACAAGCAGGTGGAGAACTGGAGCTTGGCTTGGTTGAATTGCATGTTTATACACATCCGTGCTGCTTTTTGCTTTCTGATGCAGCACCAGCAGCCGCTTCCCTATCATCCTACTGCTGTCTGTAAGCACCTGATAAGGAGGAGGAAACACTTGCAGATAAGAAGATGGAAGCTGCCACAGTTTTCAGCCTTGAGCATTTGAAGGGGCAGGCTGAAAATTGAGTGCTATTTTCTTGTAATATCCTTTTGGAGAGGGAGAGCCTTGGGAACATAATGCTTCTCTACTCTTCAGTACAAAATTCTAAAGTTAAAGTCTTGAGCCTTGTTAAATGTTATACTTAGGCCCCTTATGAACCAGTTTATGGACTGAATACATATAGTTTCATATAATTTCCTAAGAGATGAGGTTGTCTGAGTATTTAGCTTGTTAAAATTATTTTTAGAATAAGAGAGCACTTGGCCAAGTGGAGAGCAAATGGACAGTTCCCCAATAAAGTTTTGCTGTGTACAGTCAGGAATAGCAGATTTGGGCTCTGTAGCCCCAGTGTGTGCTTTGCTGTTAGCATTTCCTCACCACCAGAAGAAGGGTGTCAGGGCAGACCCTGGTTAAACAAGGTCCAGTGCAACGGGACACACACACACGTACACACACACACTGTGCTCCTGTCTACTGAAAGACAAAGAGCAAAGGAAAGTCAGTAAGAATATCTGTCCTCTTGCTGTTTGCCACATTCAGGAGAAATTAATTGTTTGTTTTTCTTTTACATTCGATCTATTAAGGGATATCCAGTTAAACTTGGTGGAAGCTACCCAAGTTCAGTATAACAAAATATTAAAATATCAGTAAGGACTGTGAATCTTTTCAGAAATGTCTGCTGATGTTCTTATTTGTAAGCTTCAAAAAAATTGTTAGGTCAATTGTTGGTTGTATACCCTGATTTTTTTTTGGTGCCAGCACTTGCTATCAGTCTATCGATACAGATCTAATCTAGTCCAGGTACGGTTATGATCTGTACCAGCTCAGGGGTTTTCCATGTGCCTGAAATGGACCATCAAACAGGTTATGCTGCTGCATAGCACAAATACAAGATGCTGAACGTTCTTAGTTCTTCCTTCTGTTTCCTCTGTGTTGTCTTCAACCCTCCAGCAGAAGTGGTAAAAAACGTAGGCCATTCTCAGCTTGGACCAAGCTCTGCCAGTGTAAGACAAGTGTTGCAGATGGCAAAAATAGTCTCAGGCTTCTGGAACTATGTCTGAGCTCTGATCGGTGTGGACAGGCAGTGATGTGTCTGGCTGGTACTTCTGGGATAGTCCCTGAGCTGAATAAATTTTCATCAATACACTGATTTCTTTACTCATGTCATGAAGAGAACATTTATCTGAGGTTCACTTAAACCAGTCCAAGTGCTCATTTACTATTTTTAAATTAAACACATTAAAAATAAATTGGGGCCAGGCCCATCAGAAGATGTTGATGCTATTTGTGTCTAGAAGCTGAGATAGTAGCACTCCATCGCTTTATTGCATTGAAGTGTGAGAACAGGACTCATCCTTCCCTTCATTTTGGACAATATTGTGGGATGGAGTTGACTTTTTTTACTAGCGGCTGGTGTTACGCTATGTTTTGGGAGTACTGGTGATGGCACACTAATGATTTAGGTTCTCGCTAAGCAGTCAAGCCCTTTTCTGTTCCTCATACCACCCCAGTGGTGAGTAGGCAGAGAGTACACAAAAGGTTGGGAGGAGACACAGCTGGGGCAGCTGAAGCCAACTGACCAAAGGGGTATTCCATACCATATGGTGTCACTGTCGGTATATAAAGCTGGAGGAAGAAGGGAGGGAAGGACGTTTGTAGTGATGGCATTTTTGCCTTCCCAAGTAAGTGTCACACGTGATGGAGCTCAGCTTTCCTGGGGATGGCTGAACACCTGCCTACGATGGGCAGTAGTGAATCACAGAAGGGTAGGGGTTGGAAGGGACCTTTGGAGATCCAACCCCCTACCAAAGTAGGGTCACTTAGAGCAGGTTGACAGGACTGTTTCCAGGCGTGTTTGGAATATCTCCAGAGAAGGAGACTCCACACCCTCTCTGGGCAGCCTGTTCCAGTGCTCCAGTACCCTCAAAGTAAAGAAGTTTTTCCTCATGTTGAGACAGAAACAACTGGAAACTGCTCTGTAAGTGCCTTATGCTCTCTGAGTTTACGTGGGGAAGAAAGTGCAACACTAGCGTCAAAAATTGTTATACCTATCGAATGGTACAGAAAGCAATGCAGGAAAGAAGTAATCAATGTTTTGTCCCTGAAGCCGAAAGCAGTTTGGCAGATTCAAGGTCAGGCAGGAGTGCTGGTCGGTTGGGAAGAGGATGTTTGCTGCAGTGCCCAAGTTCTGACCCAAGTTGGAGTCGTCTGTCTTTTGGAGGCCCACTGAAGAGCCATAGTGACGCCAGGGTCACTGAAAACTGCTCGGATAAAAGATGTTTTCCCCATAGTAAAGGGCAGGGAATTGCTGCGTAAGACAATTAATGGGCACTATTTGGGAGCAGGAAAGCGAGAGGTCAGGTGAGCTTTTCTCAACAGAAGGTTTAGCAGTGTCCTTTCATGGCACCTTTCAGCAATGCTGAATGGTACAGGGCACAAAAAGGAGAAAAAAAGTCTTTCAGACTAGGTGCAAATCTTCTGATACGTTGGCTGTGTGTGCTACATTTTCTCAGCCAGCCAGAGTGGGAAACCACAAGTCCCATTGAAGCTGACATATGCTAGATGTATCTGATAAATTTTGAAAACCAAGCTAACCCCTTCAAAACCAAACATAACTACTAACTTAGCTTCTGTGTAATAGGCAACAAACAATGAGGGTGGTTTCTGTGCCTATTTGTAATTACTACTATCTTTAACTTCTAATTTATTCCATTTTTTAAATCTATTATCTTGAATGTCCACTATAAAAGAAATTTAGGGGTTCCAAATAGCAGAAACCAATGAGATCACAGGGTGAAAATCTTTAAAAAAATTGTTCGTTACTGCATGATCACACAAAGTCTAATTCATAAGAATTATGAAAACACTCAAATGAAACTCATAATCCCAAATTTTCTGGGCATTGTGGAAAATATTATGGTTACTGCTTTGCTGAAGCCTGATTCTTCAGTCTCAATATGCATCTGAAAGTTCGGGCAATGAAATCCCTGGAAGAGAAAAAGTGCAAGATACATCCTTGCTCTTCCCAAACATTGATTTTTATGGCCATTTCACAACTGTTCCCTTAAAAAGTGAAGTTACAGAAATGGGTATACTTCTCTGCCAGGGAAAATTCTTTGTGGCTTAGCTGCTGCCGAATTAACTGTTGTAGCATAGCTCTCCCATTTTCACTCCTTAATCTAAAATTTAAGTGACTTTTATTTTTGCAGGAGTATGTCTGGAGCTGCTCTGAATAACTGAGCACTGAATGGAGTGTCCTGAAATAGTTATTTTGTAGTAACTATTATGTAGCTCAGTTTCCCCTAGGTATAGAAGGGCCTTAGGGCCTTCAGCATCCGAGGAGCTCTTTAAATAAATCAACATATTTCATTCCTGAAATTCTGAAAAACTGAATTTGAAAATCCAGCTGGGCTATGTATGTAAGAAGTATTTTCCATCTTTAAGGAACTTATATTAAATTAAGAAAAGACATATTAAAAAAACATTAACATAGGGGAAATTATAAGCAAACATTGAACAAAAATAAAAAGCCAAAACTGTAATGAAGTATGCAATCTAGAAATATTTTGTATTAGATACCAGAAAATACTCTATATTCTACAAGTTCTACAAACCCTTTTGCCATCTTTCCTTCCCAGCATATACACACACTGATTTCTAATGAAATCTGATCCCAGTAAATCCTGGGTTTATGGTATGTTGACAGTGACCCCAAGCATCCCATTTTTGAAGGGTTTTATGTTAAGCCTTCTGGAAGGTATTTGTTGTCTTTCTTGCTTCCTTCAGAAATATCTTTTCAATCTATTGAGGCTGCATTTCATCTGACCACTTTTAAGCACGTGCTTCAGTTCATGTGTTCAGCAGAGCCTTCAAGCACACGCCAAGCCCCTCTAATATCAGGGAGACTTTAAGAAGGGGGTTAATGGTAAGCATATGCTTAAGCACTCTGGTTGGTGCGTGCAGGTGACTCTTACTGTCACAGTTTGGGACAACGCCTCTCTTAGCTGTACAGACCACTTCTTGGCCGGACTCTTCTGCTAATCCACTGGAATGGCAGGAGAATCGCTTGTGTGCTCAGTCCTGAAGCCATAGCAAGGAGCTAAGCAGTTTATAACACTGGTTTGAGCTAAGATGTGGAGATGTGTGGCTGCTCCGGAGCCAGCACAGGGGGAATACCGCTGGCAAAGCTCCAGGGAGGACAGCAGATCACTCCCATCTTCCCTGGCCTTGGGCTGAGGGGCACTGCTCTTCCAAACCTCTTTACACTTCTTGGCTTGTGCCTCCGGTGTCTCCTTTCTATTGCCTGCAGGACAGCATGGGGTGAAGCTTGATGCCTGCGGTGTTGGTTTTTTTACTTTTGGGGAAGCTCATTCTACGTGGAAAAAAACTATTTGTTTAACAGGGGCTGTAATGAAAGATGACTGCAATAATTGCAGGCTGTTAAATTTGCACATTTGAAGGTTAATTCATGTACTGCACTCAGACATAGCCAAATATCCAGGACAGATTATTCTGGGTTTTTTTTGGTTTTTTTTGTTTTTTTTAAAATAGGCTGGTTATTACAAAACAAACAAGTGAATAGAGATGAAACAGCATAAGTCCACCTGATTCTAGTACTATAAAAATGTCAATGACATACAGTAGGGAACCTCATGCCAATTTAACTATTGCTTGTGTAGAAAGTGACAGAAACAAGTGTGTGCAGCATAAGGCTTAGGACGAACAGCATGCCAACACTAAAACAGGGCTCCAAGTCAGCCTCCTGTTTCTGAGGCCTTTTTTTTTGTTTTTTCTGGGTATGAAATGTGTGTCAAAGCTTGATACAGTAGAATATGGACAAGTCAAACAATTATATCCACGTCCAGGATGGTTGTTCCAATAGTACTTTCTCAATCAGAAAAGAGGGGGCTGCATGTACAAAACAACATGTAGCACACACAGGAGGAGGGAACAAATTTCTTGCAAATGTATACACACGGGTGTACATGCAGAACGTATCTGTGAAATGCTGACCTTTTCATTCCCCCTCCAAAGTACTGGCAGTACTAGCCTCTTCCATTTCCTTTTTCGCTGTTGGCTGTGGGAGCTGCAGCAGCGTGGCCTGGCTGCTACTTTGTAGTTTATGCTCTGAGAGCCAAATATTGGTCCCAGGGAAATTAACTGAGCTCTGCCCTGCAAGGGAGGGGTAACCTGCAAGGGAGGGGTAACCTCTCCGAGCAAGATTGCAACTTGGCCTTGATAGTACCCAGTAGATGTAGCCAGCAACATCAATACCGTGCCAGAGCTCTGTATTTCCTTCTAAATGTGGCTCTTGTGAGGATTAGTTGGTGTGACATGCATTTGGTTTTACATTTCTTAGATTTCTATAATCTTGACAGAGGGTTTTTTAAGACCAGATACTGCATTTACACAGATCTTGTGTACATCATTCATAAAGATATTATTACCCTTTACAGCCAGCTGAAGTTGAGTGCAGAGATAAGGATGTGACCTGACTGGCTCTTCACTGAGCAGAGTGTTTCCTTATGAATATTGGCTGGGGTCAACACTGGTTTTCTGCTGATAGGAGTATGTGGGGGGGGTATGTGTTTTTTGCATCAAGGAAAAGGAAGGGTATTTGGTCTGAGCTTTCCAATTAGCTGTGCTTCTTTGTGTGATTTTTATTTTGTGTGTGTGTGTGTTTGTGTTACCCCCATGGTCTTTTCAACAGTAGAATTCACTCCCTTTGTCTTGATCTAGATTATTGTTCTTGTGTTTGACGAAAGGAGCCTCAAGCCCCAAGCAAATGAGAGAAGAGGCAAGATTGGAAGCACTGGATGAGTAATTAGTAAGTAGTTGTGGATTTATTTGGTTCAATCTTGCTTTATCTTTTGCAAGTATTCAGCAGCTCCTACTGAGTTTGGAGAAAACTGCAGTGACTTTCTGTGGGCAAATGCTGTCATCTGTCTTGGAACAGAGATGTTTATGCAAAACTTTTAATACCCCAAAACACCTACCTAACCTGTGGTTCTTAGTCTTGGCAAAGCCCTCCAAGGCTGCAAACATCTCTTAGAACAAGGCTGAGTGTTTGCTTTGCGTGGCATCTCTGCTGTCCCTTCTACGTATCTACTCACAACTTTCCAAAAGGGATCCAGTTCATGGAGTGGTACGTTTGGACACATAATAATGATCTGCATTAATAGAAAAAAAAAAATGGTTATGCAGGAAAACATCTGCTTTTAACTTTTAACAGTATCTTGCACTGTTAGTTTGTTTTAGAAATCTCCACAAAGTTGAATTTTTTGGGGGGGTTTGTTGGTTTTTGCCCAATAATTGGGTTTTCTTGGTGGGGGAAGGAGGAATCTGACATGCTCCAATTTCTGTGGTCTTAGAAAAAGTAGTTTCTTTTACTGTGGTTGGAGAAAGTAAATAGCTGATTTTTCCATTGCTGCTTTATAAATTACATTGTCTTCAAGCCCTGAGCCTAAGGAAGGCTAAACTTCTACATTCAATGTGAGTAGGCAAGTGACATTTTCTTAATAGTGTATTCCTAATGTGTTTTCTAGGACAAAACATAAGCAGATCACAGAAGCAAATGTATTCCTGCTGTTGTCTGTGGCCTTAGGTGTCTAATCTGTCCATTGCATGCACTCATGCATGCCTTCTTTTCTGCCCTTATCTTTTTAATGAACAGTAGCACAGCAGAATATAATGTGTAGTCCCTTGTCTGTTCTGAGGTATAGAGCTGAAAAGAATCTTGTTAACAAGGTGTGCTGTCTGAGGAAGAGAGGAGAAAGATGCCTCTTCAGAGATGAACGAAGGTTATAAATGCAAGGTTTGAAAGGTATCCTTGATGATACTTTTTGACTGAATTATATCAGAGAAACTTTTAAATATGGTCAACTCATTGTCATCTGACTGTACAAACTTCTGTTCAACAGTGAGCTGCAGAAGTGACCCTGTGGAACCTATGTTCATCTGGCAAAGTTTTGGAATTTAATAATCGTATAGTCATTATCAACATGTTTTTCTTTCCCTTCTTTACTCATATTTTAATGGCATCTGTATTTTGTGAAGATTTTTCAATATTATTTGCTGCTGCGTAATAAGAAATGATAGAAGTCAGCCAGTCTGTCTTGAGAGAGAGTTTAAGCCACGTAGAGAGACTTCTGTCCACCTGTTGGAGAAGGAACATCCGAGTGCAGGAGTGAGTAACAAGTTCTGTAATTGGGTCCTGGTTGCAGCATCATTTCTTGTGGGCTTGAAATTTGCAGGGGCGGGAAGGGAAGAAACTGAACTGCAGTGCTGACACTTGTAGGCTGTAATTAGGTCTGGCTTATTCTCTGTACAAAATTTTACAATTTTACAATTTTCCAAGTCATTGGCACAAGCATGGAAAATAGAGAGTATAATGTGTTGTTAAATCAGTTTTAGTGGAAACTTCTTATCATGAAAATGTAATTGAAGCTATCGTTTTCATGGCAGCTTAGTGTTATAATGGCAGCATACTCCAGTGATGAGTGGATGATCTCAAGATTCAGAACATGCTCCCTGCTCACATCCTTGGGAAGAGAACATAATTTCAGATACAGCCATGCTCTAACGAATGAATTTAACTCACTCAGCATATATCATCAATATAGATGCGGAACAGGATAATGCGGAATGGGTAAAGCCACTTAATGCACTCTTGTCTTCCTTCTTGAAGAGCGTGCAAAAGGATATTGGAGTGACAAGTGAAAATAAAGCAACCCACTTTGGCCTGATTCGTCAAGGGTACGGCGACGCATTGTTCTGTTGCTGTTTGGAGAGGAGTGCTTTTTCTCTGCTTCCTTTGAGGTTACCAGAGTGAGTCATGAAGAAGTACCCAGGTGGCTTTGAGCACATACCTGTCTCTAGCACTCTTCAGTGCACATGCACAGTAATTCCAGGCTCATAGATAGTAAAAGGATGTTCCTTCTTGAAAGGTTATTGGAGGGAATTAATCATGAATTTCTTATTGAAATGTCTGTGTTGTAAAACGATTATTCATTAAAATCAAATTTTTTTTTTCAGGAGAGGGCTTGTTCTGAGACTATCCCATCACATTTTGTCTTTTAAAATCATTTTTACAGGAAAGCTTTTGACATTATTGAAACATCTGTTTTGAACAATTTCTTTCATAAACTGTTCTGTTTGAAACACATAAATGGAAGTTTAAATTGAAAAAGGATAAGACAAAATGAATAGTTTCAATGAAGGAAATGAAGCTGAGTTTCATTCTAATTTAAATGAGGATAGTATTTCTAAAATATCACATTTTAGTGGAAGAGTGGTTCTCATTGTATTCTAGAAAATTAAGGGATGGGAAAATATCTAGTTGAGAATAAGTGAACAGCGCAAAGCAACAGTTAATTTCTGCTCATTGTAGAAGGACTTCTAACTTCTGGTATCCTAATGTCAGCGTATGATGTTATTGTTTACCATTCCTGGAGTACGCTGAGGACCACTGGAGTCTCTACTAGCATTTGCCCTCACTGTATTTATTTTCGTGTATGACCTTTAAAAGTGAATTCTGCGTACCTCAGTGTTGAACAACGGTGTAATACCCTTCTTGCCTATTAGATGGAGCATTCTGTGATCAGCTGTTTGATGCATATCTTCTAATTTGTCATGGATATTTCTGTGTTTTCAAGGAAATATTTACACTGAAGGTTGGGAAGAAACGCTTAAAAGGTGGTAAATATGTGTCAGTGTTTCTAAATACAGAGATGAAAAGTGTACCAAAATCTGGTTTTGAAGTGGGACTGAATAGAGCATTACAGGATTATGTATTGTATATTTCTCCTACCATTAGTCAACAAGCTATGGCCAAGCCATAACTTCCAACAAAGCTTGGAAGTATTTAGACTGGGTTATCTAAGCAAGTGAGGCACGTTTATGAAACAAAAGGAAAAAAAAAAGTAATAAATCAGTGATTAGCATCAATCAGATATTCAGTGTCTACATTTTAGGAACATAATGTTTTTATGATATTTGGGGAGATTGATTTGTTATTCCTTGCCTTCTCCCTGGGCAGTGCCCTCTGGAGTAGTTTATGGATTGGCAAACCCTGAAGTGCAAGGCATTATCACTTGTTGAGCAACAGTGAGTGCCTACAGCAAGTGAGGGACACAAAAATGTCAGTCGCTAATACTGATCCACAAATAAAGCTTATTTTGGACCAGCAAAGAGACTTAAGATGTGATAATGTTTGAAACAGCTGCGGTTCAACTTTTAATCCTAACTGCAGACTTGTGTCAAGGTGGCTGTGGGCTCACAGCTTGTTTGTGGACTGGTCTTCATTGTTGATTGGAACCTCAGTTAATTTACTCAACTGTCTTCCAGCAAGTAATATCTGCAAGATTTTGTCTTCATCCTGTTTTCATGGCTTGTGGCCTCCAAAAAAAACCCAAACCATCTCAAAAAAATTTTAAATGGCATATAAATATTTCCAGAAGGTAATTCTTTTATTTGTTTTTGTCCAGGTTTGATAGTGACTTGTAGCAGAATCAGGAGGAGGCATCATTCTCTTTGGACATCTTCAGAGAAACATGTATCACCTGCCTTTAGCAGAGACACCCCAGAGCAGCACACATCAAGCTCCTCAACCCTGAGCAAACACAGCAACAGTCCTCATGCAGCCACCAGCAGGGAGAGATGCATAGCCAGGTTGAACTAACTAAGAATTTGCCAAGCAGGTGAGCTGTTTTAAAAGTCCTTGGCATATATGGGGCCTGAAGTGTTAGGGAAGGGAGTTAAACAATGCAGTTGCTCGTGATAGCCTAGAATGAGATTCAAGAACCAGAAAGAGCCTTTCTGGTTTCCATCTGGGCTAAAAAAACCCAACTTCCTGCAGTTCGATTCTTTTCTTGCTGCAGCCACATCATTTAAACATTTGGACGTTTTTTGGACAGAATTTTAGGGCATTTAAACATTATCAGGCTGAGACCAATGCAGGGTTTCTTTAAGTCTTATGCTTAATCTTTCTAAATGTAGTGCTATCACACAGAGTTATAAGGTTTTGTTCTTGTTTGTTTAGTTTTCTCCAGCCAAAATAATTATCAAATCCCTAGTGTGAGTGCAATGATATCATTTATATTAAAGCTAAAGAGTGGGAACAGAGTGCTGTTTCATGGAAAGTTTAATGGGTTTGTCTTTTTGTTTGTTCTCTTGAAAATGAAAACCGAAGGGCCTAAGCCTGTCTCTTAAAGAAAGATACTGAGACAGGAACCAGCCCCCTTCCCATATGGTAGTAGCCCAGCGGGAAAGGCCAGGTTCAAACTTCTCTTCTATATCTGGCATTTCACACTAAAGAGCTTGCCCTTTCTGGTTTGTGTTTGTATGTCTGTCTGCTCGTCTGTCTGACCCTGCAGGACATGGACAGGGCAGAAGAGCCCCAGAAGGAACGCTGCATCTGCCTGGTCTTGCCAAGCAAATGCACTGTGAGCACAAGAGCCTTGTCCCAGATAGTATTTCATTGAAGCTGATGTTTTTCCACAGAAAGCTTTGGTTTCAACAAATCAGCACTTTCCAACAGAGAAGTCTTTTGCCAAAGAAATTCCCCAAATACTTAGTTGTGGTTGTGGTAGCTCCTCAGTAGGGGGAGTTCTGGTATGCTTAGTTATAGGTTCATGTCCAAGAATTTGGAGAACAACGTTAAGTGCTTCCATGAGTGTGGTTGGTAGATGAGGAAGGAATAAAAGCCTTGAGGACTTCTGCTCATCCTTAGGCTTCGTTATCTCCTGCCTCTTTTTTTTTGATTCTTTTTTTTTGCACGTTCCTAAGTTAAACAGATACCGTATACTATTTTATTCCATTATCATTTTCCCTTGGAACAAATTATTCCATTGCAGACACCTTTCTGTTATTCAACGTGCTGGAGCAAAAGCAGTGAAACATCCTGGTGAATATATTGGCTTACTTTCAACTTAGACGTCTATTTGTTCTGCAAACATGTGGACACATTTAATGTTATCTCTGCCTCAGAATTTGATCCCATTTGTAGCTCTGCTCAAGAAGCAGATCACAAAAGCACTGCCTACTCACTCCACTTAGAGTAAGAAGAGCAGAAATGAATTTGAGTTACATGGGAAGCAAGGTAAAGTAGACTCCAGGTAAAGCCAAGAACTGAGAAGGCTTAGTCTTCAGGTAACAAGATAGGAAGCAGGTCTGGAGTCTCTCTTCTTGGTGTGACTCCATTTTTTTTTTTTCCTTTTCTGTTTTTTGCTAGTCATGAACAGGAATTCCAAAAATCTAGGAGCAATTTACTGCAGGATTCTTTCTCTAGGACTGCATTTCCCTCCTTGTAGAAACAGGCCACTACAAAAATATCAGCTGGCTATTCAGAAAGAGGCATTCACTCTCCATCCACCTGACTGCCAGATCTTGCTCTCCCCTTTCAGCCAGAGCTGTCCTCCCATTTGTTTGTCAGGCCTCATGTATAGTAAAAAGCATTGGTTTTCCGTGCGCGGAGTTTCCTGCATCTCCACTTCTCCCCACCCATCCCCCTCCACACTCTCTACCCTCCCTCCTTGTTAGACATGATTACATGTTGTTTGGCCTCATTCCATTTAGGTTACTTTGCTGTATCATCCTGAATTTGTGTGTAGCATAACAGCTCCGAAGAACTCCTAGTTTGAACCAAATGACAGAGTAGGCAGAGTTCATTAAAATAAATAACAGCATAGTGTGAAACACAGCCCTGCAGTAATCAAAACTGAAATTTGAAAAAGTGACTCTGAGCGTAAAGAAGTCTGTTACATGCTGTCTGATAGAGGCAGAAATGGGGTCTTGAAAACAGCCAGTTTAATATGCTCTATTTAAACCTGTCAGCTCTCCAAAGACATGGATGATTGTAGCAGGGGGAGAGAAAGCGGTTGGAAGGGGATATGTGTGACCATATTATAGAACTTGGTGCCTGAATTTCTCCTTTGATCCCCAAAGCTGGAACATTGCTCATGTTGTTGTTGTTTGTTTTTTTTTATTGGGGCTGGTGGCAGAGGAAAGCTATGATTTAAGCCTAGAAGTGGAAATGTTTTATATAAAGCAAACTTTCTGTGTGGTTAAATGCAGTTGACTCTCCCTCCTTCCACTTGCTCCCCTGTGTGTTTTGCTGTCCCATTTCTTTAGTCTGCTTGTTTTCACTGTTTGTAATGTTCCATTTTAAAATATCTCAGTGCTTTTTCCCCTGCTGTCTTAAAGACTCTTTGTTCCTCAATTCAGCTTTAGTTCCTCAGGGCACTCAGATTATTACTACTAAAATTTTGCTCTTAAAATAAAGGCTCAAGGTTTACAGAGTGGCTTAGAAGAATGTGAGTTTCTGTACCTGTTAGACACTGCACAGGGTGCAGTAGAAGAGGCTATACAAATGTCTTATTCTTACATTCTGCCGTCAGCGTTTGCTACTGTCAGGAACAGGATTCAAGGCAAGATGGTCCAGTTCTGCAGCTCGTTATGTTCATCACTGAATTTATTTCAGCAACTCCTCCCTTGCAGCCTCTGTGAATCTACAAATACGGTGTATAAACCAAGTAAAAAGTATTCCCTGGTCACCATGGTGGAACACACAATCTGAAGATGTGAGAAAACATTTCTAGTTCTCTGCAGACATGTACTGCTGAGAGATACAACATTTCGATGGTTTTTGCACTTGCAAATTGGAGCCTGAAGCAATTATACGTGACTTCCAAGTGTTAGAGAAACAGGCCTTATGTAGGCAAATGTGTGTACATTTCCTAATTGTGCAGTTATTTTTGTGTCTCTTTAGTACATCCTTCATTTTGGCTTTGATCTATCTCTAGCATTAAACTCTGTGGAGCGCATGAGAGTAGCTGTTGTATGTGCTGCTGTATCCTGTTTTTAAGGGATAACAATGGGTTAAAAGTCTTATCCTGGTATGAGAGGCAGGAGGAGGAGAGTATTTTCAAGTATTTGCTGGAATGTGCTGTCTGGAATCAAAAGGGCTGAGATACTTGAAGGAAGACCCCACGTTAGAGACTATGGAAACAACTGGGCTTTAGCTTCTAAATCACTCCAGGAGGCCTCATTTCTATCAAAGTAATCATGTAAAAAAAAAACACCCTTCTGAAGAAGACAAACAGGAGGGAATGGATGCTGACAATGCGCTGGAGGAAACGGAGGCTGTCGGAGAGCCCAGGCTGCTTCCTTGTTGGAGCTCCTGCCAAGAGAGACCTGGACATGCCGTCTCAGGCCCTCCACCTCTTCCAGACAAATGACCAACAGGCCCTGCTTTGTCTCAGCAGAGCCGCCTTGCCGAGCTGGGATTCCTGCCAGCTTGCCTCAGCTTCTCTTAAAGGGAGCAGGCGTTAGAGTGGATTTAAAATATTCACTGTTTCCTCCTCTTTGCTGAATTTCTGTCAGAGGAGCTCCCTGTCAGTCCTGTAGCCAGACAAAAGCTTTGACTAGCACAGCAAATGTGTAGGAATTAGTCCCTTAGGGCAGGCTGCAGCTTCAACAGCAATAAATGCGTTGCCACAGCCAAAAACTCCCTAGCATGGGAAACGCATGGCGTCCACAGGCCCACAAAGTCAGAAAAGGCCCAGGACTTATCCAGAGGTTATACTGACCGAGAGATTCAAGGGGTCCTCAAGTGAAAATGACAAAGCCTTGTGAGCCCAACTTATCTCCACCAGTTGTAGGAGAAGCGTAGCGTGGTCAGAAGTGTTCTGCCTTCTGTGTGCGTGAGGTTACTCTATAAATACATGGGCAAAGAAGGCCTTCTCACCCTCAAGATATGGGATGTCATTGATTGAGAACAGGAGAGGCCAACACACAGGGAATTTTATCATTTCATCTCAAGTTAAATCTTGTGAATACCTGAATCCTGTGGTCCAGCAGAGCATACAGGTGTTTGTCCTGTACAGGTGGAACTTTCCAGTGTGTAGAAGACTGTTCTGGAAAATGTGAATAGCTTATACTTTGACCTGATCTTCAGGAGTCCTTGGATTGCTGCAGAGTGCTGCCTCGTATAGCACGTGTCCAGGAAGGACTGTGTGAGAGATATGTTACATTCTTCAGTTGGAGCTGTAGCAAAGGACATTCAACAAAATACTGATCTATGTTTTCTCATGAAATCTTGTCCCCAACGGCAGGTGCCTTCATGCAGAAAACACACTGTCTCCTGCCTCCTGTGCCATCAGGAACCAGCCTCTTGTATTGCACTAGGTTTCTAGTTTGTTTCATTCTAGTTTGTTTGATTCAGTGCAAAATGGTGAGGTTGAGGGACAACTGTGGATAAATTTCACCTGAGTTTGTAATTCTTAATTTGCGGATCATTAACTTTGCGCTGTAACCTTTGGGAGACAAGGTCATCCGCTTCATGGGCTGGGAAGGTGCTTTTGCAAATAAGGGTGTTTGTTCAACACTGCTGATCCCCGCTGATCCGTTATAAAAGCCACATTAGTTATTGTATCCCCACGTTATGTACAGTCATGTGATGCTTGAGGCCTGAAATACATTTAGCAAGTCAGAAGAGATAAGGCAGGCTACAGTCTGGCTTTCTTCCCTTAGGTTTGCAGAATATGTTTGCAGATGTGTTGATCTTTAGGAGGCTGGTGGGAGGAGGGGCGATATTTTCTTCAATTGCCTATTTCAGTATGAGAAGTAAATGAGAAAATGAGGTCATCTTTAACACCTCCGAGAAGCTGTGAAGACATCCTTCCCACATCCTGAGCTACACTGTCTCAGTTTTGCATTAACAATGGTTTTGAGCCTTCATGAAGTGGACGTGACTTTAGTTATTCCACCTGGCTTTGTGTAGAGCTAATGGGATGAACTGGGACTGTTTCAATAATGCTTATTGCAACAAAAAGGTTTCAAATACTTCACTTGGTCAGTAAACCAGTGCGATCAGCATCTTGGCCCGGAAACTTTCAGCTTCTATCTCATGTGGTGTTTTGGTTCAGTGACACATGCACTGCTTTTCCTCTTCTTCTTAATAATAATTTTCCCTCCCCGACTTTGAATGTTTCCAACGAAGTCGTAAGTGCAACTTAATATGCATCTAGGTGTTACTGAGAATGAGGGATTCACAGGAGTGGCCGTGGCCTTTGGATCTCCAAGGATGTGGACAAGCTTCACCAGCCACTAGCTAAGAGAGCAAGGAATTGGAGCAAAATACCAAGACCAAATATTTATGCTTGGCTCCTCACAGGCCAAGGTTGACCAATTTTTGCTCACCTTAGATGGGGACAGTATTAGGCTGCCTCTCTGTGGTGCACTGAGGTTTGGTGGGTTACTTGCAGATGGCTGGCACTGCAGTTGGTAGTTATGTCCAGCTGTACATGACAGGTACATGATATTTCATTTCTTCTGTCCAGAGGCTCTGTAACATTGATAACAAGTGCTAAAGCTTCCTTTCCTCGTCCCATTGTTTTCTGATCTTCTAGAACAGTAGCTGTTTGGTGTCACCAAAGCATAGAACATGGGGAACCAAGCAGTGAGGTTTTGTCCTTCCTGACCAAGGTATTTAGTTGTACCATCTCTGTTTACAAGCTGGTTTGTGGATGTTTAATTGCAGCTCTTTGCTGCTATTCACATTAAGGGTAACATGGCCTGTACCCAGAGTAGGAGCTGCCTCTGCACATTCTTTTACTGGTTTGCCTCCCCCTCCCCAGCAGGACATCTCTGACGAGCTGATGCAACAGCAGAGTCTCATCTGCACCTCTGCTGCCCTGGGAGCATGAGATGTCCAACCTGCTCAGCCCACTCTGTACTTCAACACTAAATTAAAGGTCTTCATTAGCTTATTTGATAGTTGAATAAAATGCTTTGAAACACTGGCACATTAACTGCAATCAAGTTTTGAAAGGTCTCTGGTTGCTAGAAGGAAATTAGCCTGATAAATAGTTCTTTTCAATTAAACAAATGGGTAATCTTTCACAAGCAAGCCCAAAGCTATCATTTGGGAAGCTTTTTTTTCCTTTTCTTTTTTTAATATATTTTACACATGATTATTCTTAAAGAACTGTTGGGTTTTTTTTTAGAAGAGACTTAATTGTCACTGAAGTGTTAAGATAGCAGCTTGTAAACCCATCCTGTCTGTTTGCCTCAGACAACTTCATAGAGGTCTCATGATCAAGCAGTGGCCTGTGAAATGTACTTCCAAAAATGATAATAACGGATGGTGTGACCTTGGTTCATTGCCTGCCTTTCTGTGCCTTTGTTTACCTGATTGTCTAAAGAAGCATTACCCTCCCTGGGTCAAAAAGGCCTGTTTAACTTAAGCAAGGAGTTCCAGGATAATTATAGTTACTAAGTAACTTTCATCTCAGAATAAACTGGTTAAGGCTGTTAAGAAATGTGATGGCCTCACTTTTGGTCAAAACCAGTGACTGACCTGAAGGTACCTCCAGTCCTCAAAGCTTTAAACACGGTCTGCATTCAAAAGTACTCTCTGAGCTTAGAAGCTGGAACAGATTGCTGTGTCCCTTGTGTACGGAGTCTGAAAGGGACCCCAGAAATGCACACTGACCCTGGTTTCACACCAGAGCTATAGACGTGCTAAGAACTTCATATGCTCTGTCTACTGCAGAAAAGCAAATGCTAGTATAAACAACTGCGACACTGGATTCATCTTGCCTTGGGCATATTTATCCAGGGTATTGCCATTACATCATTCACATTAGGACTTCTGTTATCTGCATTTTTAAACCTCAGAAGCTGCTACGAGCCCTGGTCAGAGGTCAAGATGCTGTTGAACTTCAGATGTTTCTGAAAGAAGAGCGTAGTTCTGCCAAAAGCAGGGCAGTGTTAAATTTACAACAGTGCAATATCATACAAATTACGTGAGAGAATTTAATCTAATTTTAGTTTTTTTTAAATTAGGTTTTATTGCCAGAAATTTAGATACTGCATGTTAAAATCCATCAGTATAAGGCTAACATAGCTTCATCTTTGAGAACTAAATAGGGTAATTTGGGGCTTTTTTTATGGTGTCAGAAGAGACCACAAACGATTTAAGAATTTCCTTCTACCATCTAAATAAAATAATGCTTAAATATCCTGCTGTAGTTTGGACTGCATAAAACATGATGACTCACGTGATTAGAAATTCTCCTTTATTTTTCCTCTGAGTACAGTGCTGATCTTCATGAACTGTTTGTCACGGTGTGTAATTACATTCCTTTCACTTAAACTGTTTCTACGTTGTTTTTTTTAAATTTATTTTTCCTGAAATGCTGATTGTTGTTGAGTTTTTTGGTTTGGTTTGGAAGCAGTCTGTGTGCAGAGACTTGGATGTTGTGTGCTTTATGAGAAATTTTGCATTCAGACAAAATTCAGACTCAGAAGAGCTAGAGTTTCCTGAAGGACTGCTGGTGACCTGGACTTGGCTCTACCGTGATTGCTGCTGAGATAAATGTTGAAGGCAAAAATACAGACCATCTTCTTGAACTCAGGGTTTTTTCATAAACCACTGCATTCCTTCTGAGGACCTCACTTCCAAACAGTGCCCCAGGGCAAATGAGAGATGGCTCTTGCCCTGCTCCACCAGTATGAAGATCCTTGTGGTCACAAGCAGAAGCTGAGATACCTGAAAACTGCCCGTCAGTCCAAGCTGCCTTCTACTGGGGAAACCCCATGACCTCAGGCCTCAGGGCTTCAAAACACAAGTACTAGTTCATCGTAGGGGTGGTATCTGACCCACAGCACTTAGAAATCTCATCTACTTGTGATGGCTCATAAGTGCTCTGCTCTCCGTCCAGGCAGGAGATGACTCATGGTGCCTGGTCCTCTCACTGAGATTTGTTTTGCTGCTATCTCATCTTCCTGTGTTCTTGTCCGTTCTCCCCTTTTCTTTGTTGTCTGCCCAGCATGTGCTGCGGTAACTGACACTGTGTGGGCAGGGAATGGCTTTTGGTTTTAATAAAAAAGTGCGGTTACATCATCTTGCACAACAGGTCCCTCCTCTGTGGCTGGGCCAAGGGAGTCCTTTTGAGCTGCAAAAATATGGAAAACTTGGAATTGCAATAGTCAAAACGTATTATAGTATGTTATATATAATAACAACACGTTCTAGGCTGTTGTCTGTGTGGAATCTCCCAGGTATACCTGACAACAAGGGAGAGAGAGAGAGATGTGAATACTAATGACAGCTGGAGGAGGGGGCACTTAATAGTATTTTGGCTAATTGCCAGGTTGCCTGCTCTTGAAAAATTTGCCTGTGCTGAGCTAGGCATATTTTTCACATGTAGAAAATTGGTCGGGTGTTGGTAGGGCTTGATATTTCCCTAGTGCTTCCTACAGCCGTCTGTGTGAAGGTTCACGTAGCCATGAGGTCTGTGTTTCCAGCTCAGGGAGGCCTTTGGGCCTTCTTTGAAAGTCTTGGAAAACCATAGCAGCTGCTCAGACCCAGGAAAGAAATTGCATTTTTAGAGAACACAAGATATAAACTTACAAAACTAAAAAGTATTTTTGTGTTTTGTGGGTTTGGGGGGATTTTTTTTTTTGCTTGTTTGCTTGATTCTTCTTTTCTTAGTAAATCCAGATGACTAACTCGGGGCCTCTTTTCTCCTTCCCTGCAGGCAGAACAAAGTCTCTGATGATTTGCTTGCTTCAAAAGGTCCCCACTGATTTTACCTTTGGGTCTGTTCTACCATCTCTCATTGTTTCATGTAAGCATTTTCTGTGGTAATTAGACTGGTAATAGCATAATCCCTGGTGGCCTTCCTGGAGCGTCTGCCCTCTCTGGGTTGAGAAAGCTCTGCTTAGGGGCAGCACATTTTTTCTCTAAGTGGGAAGGGGAAGAGTTGATGTTGTGAATGTTGCCGTGATTATGATGGGAAAAATCTTTTAAAAGAGGAAAGTTTTGCAGCATTTCCTAGAAGTGATTCAGGCTACGTTTGTCTGATTTCCTCTGGAAGCTCACAGCAACCTTGGCGGTGCGTGTTTTGTCCCTGGCTGCTTCCTTCTGGACTCTGCGCTCTGCATTGTCCCAGAGGAACACAGCTATCTCTGTGATTTGTAGATGCAGGTGCAGGCACTTTTTCTAGCTGGGCACAGATACGTTCAGAGCTTTGAAGACCAAGACCTTGAACTGGCAGTGGAAGCAGATTAAAAACTCTCTTCAGCTTCCTAGAATGCAACGCCTATAGCCGTCTGAACTTCTGTGTGAGGCAACGACGGAAAACAACTCCTCGGTTTTTAAAGGCTTTTAAAAAATAACGTAGAGAATTGGCATTTCATCTTTGCTCCCTTCTTCTGAATGATTTTGTCTAACTATTGATATGAATGCCTCTAATTTCAAGTTTTTCCTTTTGGGATATAACAAAAATAAGGCAGCCTTTCAGAAGTATGGCCACAGGCAGAGGAAGAACAGACACGTCCAGGGGAGAAATACAGCCACCCAGTCCAGTGGGAACTAACTGGATAGAAGGTGTTTGGAAATTGTAGTTTTGGAAGCTTGTCTCCAGAGCTGGGTTCAAGGATTTCTGCCACAAGAACACAGGCCTTACAAGCTTAATTTACAGCTGCAGGAGCTCTTCCTTCTCTATAAGGAAGAGGAAAGGCCTGGAGTGGGAGTTGGCTAACCGAGCTTGAATCTTGCGCCCTTAGACACATCCTGTGCCTCAGTTTCCCTGTGTGTAGAACAGAAGGGTTGCTGTTGATGGTCTTTATAAAGCCTATTGGAGATCTATTAATGGAAAGTGCCACAGTGATCTAGGTCATATTTTTGTTGTTGATGGCAGAAGCAGTGTGATCTGAAGTCAGAGAGAGAGCACAGAAGCTAAAATCAGGTTTCTGCCTCGAGTCCTGTTTTACGAATACCCCAAGCCTGAATGGAATTCCTGTTTCAGTCTGCGTGGTGTCAGTGGGGCTCTGTGCAGAGGAGCTGGTGCTCACAAACAGCATGGCTGGGGTCTTGGACTCTTGGTGCCAGCACTTGGTGGCACTCCGGGAGGCAGAGCAGCCCCCATTTCTGGGGTGCTGGTTTAAAGGTCTGTCCATTCCAACCTCCTGTCAACCTCCTTGTTGAGGAGTGGGGTTGAGGACTTGCAGCAACCTGGTCTAGTGGGAGGTTTCCCACTTGCACTGGTGAGGCCACAACTGGAATACTGCGTCCAGTTCTGGGCTCCCCAGTTCAAGAGAGACAGGGAGAGAGTCCAGC
>JAOQGH010000006.1:3079387-3093693 GCA_025769975.1 Gallinago jamesoni
AGCTCTCCTGGAGCCCCTTCAGATATTGGGAGGCTGCTCTAAGGTCTCCCCGGAGCCTTCTCTTCTCCAGGCTGAACACCCCAGCTCTCTCAGCCTGTCCTCATAGGAGAGGGGCTCCATCCCTCTGATCATCTTTGTAGTCCTCTGCTGGACCCATTCCAACAGGTCCATGTCCTTTCCATGTTGAGGACAAGGCTCATAGAGCTGGGGCTCTTTAGCCTGGAGAAGAGAAGGCTCTGGGGAGTCCTTATCTATGTTTACAAGTATCTAAAGGGTGGATTGAAGGAGGATGGAGCTGGACTCTTTTCAGTGGTTCCCAGTGACAGGACAAGGGACAACGGGCACAAGCTGGAACATGGGAAGTTCCACTCAAATCTGAGGAAGAACTTCTTTACGGTGAGGGTGGCAGAGCCCTGGCAGAGGCTGCCCAGGGAGAGTGTGGAGTCCCAAATCTGGAGATCTTCAAGCCCCACCTGGATGCCATCCTGAGTGATGTGCTCTGGGCAGGATTGCTTTGGCAGGGGAGTTGGACTGGATGATCTCTAGAGGTCCCTTCCAACTCTGACAATTCCGTGACTCCAGAGCTGGACACAGTGCTCCAGGTGAGGTCTCACAAGCATAGAGCAGAGGGGTAGAATCACATCCTGTGACCTGCTGGCCACACTCCTCTTGATGCAGCCCAGGATGGGGTTGGCTCTCTGGGCTGCCAGCGCACACTGCAGTGAGGACAGAGTTGGAAGCAGCAGAGAAACTGCTCCTTGAGGAGCAGGAGGGTGAAGGAGCAGAGAGCTTGGTACTCAGGGCTGTGATTCCTGGTTGCTTCCCCCCTTCTGGAGGACTCTGTGCTTGGAAACCACAGCTCTCTTTCTGACAGACATGTTTTATCTATCTCCTCCAGCCCCCCGTGTACAACTGGAGCGCTGAGACCCAAGGAATCGTCCTCAGCTCCTTCTTCTACGGCTACGGCCTCACGCAGGCGCTGGGTGGATACTGCTCGGGGCTGTTTGGGGGCAAACCTGTCCTGGGCAGTGGGCTGCTGCTCTCCTCCCTGCTCACCCTCCTCCTGCCCATGGCAGCAGAGCTCGGCGTCGGCTTCCTCATTGGCCTCCAGGTGCTGCTGGGCTTGGCTGAGGTCAGTCAAGGCTGCAAAACCTGCTCTGGTTGTCCCTGGCTGCCCTCCCCTTAGGGGTCCCTTCCCTCCACGCTCCCTGTTGTCGTTGCAGGGAGTGATATTTCCAGCTCAGTACACGCTCTGGGCAAAATGGGCCCCTCCTCTGGAACGCAGCTGGCTCATGAACATCGCTGATGCTGGTAAGACACGAGGACTTTCCCCTACCCCCGATTCAGTAAGTGCAGGACCTCCCCTCACCTCCTCCTTTCCAATCCTTGTAGCAGCCTCGGGTTCAAGGCTGTGGGTCCTTGGCAAAGAAGCATTAGCAACGCTCAGCCTTTCCACCTCCTCTCCTTCCATCGTGGGTCTTCTCTGTCTACTCGGCTCAGGTCAGCCTGAGGCAGGACGAGGAACCCAGACCCTGATACAAAGCTTTTTTTTCCCCCCTGTTTGCACAAGTGCTTCATTTATGCCACTGCATTTTCCCATCACAAATCAGACTGGAGGTCTGTCCCACTCGCTGCTGGTCACACAAAGGTACTTGGGTACCACAGTCCCCTTAAAATGGCTCTTCTGGTTTCTGATCCCTAGGGTGCACGTTTGGGACTTTCTTTGCTCTCCTCGTGGCTGGGATCATCTGCCAGAGTCTGGGCTGGCCTTTTGTCTTCTACATCTTTGGTGAGTAACAGCCCGTCGTGTCCCTCTGCAGACAGTTTGCTGGCAGAGCTCCCCAGCCCTGTCCTTACTAGTCCCACACAGAGTTCTGGGCTCCCCTCTCACCCGCCAGGCTGGACAAAGCCATTTTGCTGGGATACCATTAGGGAATGTGCCTTTACTGAACTTTTTGTGCCATCAACCCAGTCCCTTCCACTCTGAGCGCTGGGTTAAGGGGAGTTCTCCCTTTTCATCTCTCCACAATTGCTGTTTTGCTTCTTTTGCTTTGCAGGTGGTGCTGGCTGTGCCTGGTGCCTCTGCTGGTTCCTCCTCGTGTACGAGGACCCTGCACATCACCCATGGATTAGTGCCAGGGAGCAGGAGTACATCGTGGCAGCCCTGGCTCACCAGGTACACGCAAACCTTTTCACCACGCCTGACTACGCTGTGGCAAAGGGACTGCTCTCAGGCAGTTCAGCTGGGCTCCTTGTGCAGTGGCCAGGGCTAGTCCCAGTCCTCAGCAGCAGATGATGAGGCCGAGGAAAGCCTGGACCTCATGGGAAGCCATGGGATGGGGAGGAAAGCTATGGGATGGGAGACGGGAACGGCGGCACTGTCTGATGTTTTATTCCTTCCAGGGCAGCTCTCATGGCCGCTCCCTCCCGCTAATGGCCATGGCTAAATCACTGCCTCTTTGGGCGATCACCATCGCCTGCTTCTGCACTGACTGGATGTTCTACATGCTGCTGACCTCCATGCCCACGTTCCTGAGCAACGTCCTCCACTTTGACCTCAGAGAGGTGAGTGCTGCTCTGCCGCCGAGGCTGGTCCTTGCAACAGCAGTGGGATTTGGTCCCTCTGGAGGCTGGGAACATGGAGGATCCTCAGGGATATCTCCTCCTGAAGAGCAATGGCTCCGGGACTGAGGGAGCTGCAGTCTTGGCGCTCTTGGCTCCGTTGCTTCAAGCCATGGACATGACAATGTCTTGTTCTCTGTTCTGCAGAACGGGCTCCTCTCCTCCCTGCCTTACGTTGGGAATGGGCTGGGACACATCCTGGCTGGGCTACTGGCTGATTTCCTCCTGGCCAGGCAACTGCTTGGCACAGCAGCCGTCAGGAAGCTCTTCTCAGCACTTGGTAAGGACCAGCTTTCATCTGCCACCCAGCCCTTCCAACACGCTTGTAAAACACATCCCCTTTTCCTCCCAAGGGATGCTGCTCCCAGCCGCCTTCCTGATGGCTGTGCCTTACGTTGGCTGCAGTTCCACGGTGGTTGTGGTCCTTCTGATGCTGGCCTTGACCATAATCAGCACGACAGGGGCAGGCATCAATATTAACCACATGGATATAGCCCCCAGGTAAGAGGGTCTGACCTCTGCGCCCTCCCTGGCTTTGCGTCCTTCCTGTTCCCAATCCCCCAAGGCTTCTGCAACTCCCGCTCTCCCTTCCCTCATCTTCTGTAGCTGGTGGCATTGTAAGCTAAGGAGTAAAATAAAGGCTTAAAATCCCCCCCCCCTGTCTTGCAGGGAAGATCCTAGTGTCGCTCACCGTGTCGGGGAAGGGTTTGGCAGCACCTACTCCTTTCCCTTCCTGTGACAGTTTCCTCTCTGCCTCGCTCAGGAAACCTTTGCTTCCTCTCCCCAGATATGCAGGGTTCCTGCTGGGAATCACAAATACCTTTGGCATAATCGCAGGAATTATAGCTCCTACCGCTGTTGGACTTCTCATCGGCCAGGTAATTTGGGGCCACAAGCCAAGGGAAACATCCCTAGAAGAAAACATGGATCTGCTCTCAGAAATGGATTCCTTTCTTTGCACTGAATCGAAAATTATTCCAAACCAGCTCCCTCGCCCAAGGAGCACATGTGATGGAGCACCTCCTCAAACAAAGCTTGGGACCATTCTGAGGACAGGGGGATGACTCAGAAAGCAGGAAGAGCTCCACATGGGCCCCATCTGGATGTACTCAGAGATGGGGAGAGGGTCGAGGGAGCAGGGTGAGGGGGAAGCTCTGTGCCAGGCAGGAAAGCTTCCTGGATTCAGCACAGCACAGAGTGGTTCCAAAAATGCCAAAGCAGGAAATACCTCTCCAGGAAGAGGGGGTCTGGCATATGTCTTGAGCTGAACAAAGCTCTTCTGTTGCTGGTATGAGTAGCAAGCAGAGGATGGAGATGAGTTTAACGCCAGTGAACTGGGAGGGAGTAGTTGGGTGATCACTACGTGGAGATAAAAGGAAGGGTGACACCATCACGGTCTGTTCTTGCTCCCCCAGGATCTCCAGACTGGCTGGAGAAATGCCTTCTTCCTCTCTGCAGCCCTCAACCTCTTTGGCCTGATCTTCTACCTCGCCTTTGGCAGCGGGACCACCCAGGACTGGGCCAGGGAGGACACTGCTGTGCAATGAGAGCCACCAGCCTGGGAAGGTACACAAGGGATGATGAGCCCTCTCCACAACCCTCCTCTCACCTGTGCAGAGAAGATCAGCCCCTGCCTTCTCCTGGGGCCATGGCAGCAGCACCTACCACCTTCTGATCCCAATCTACCACCCTGGGGAGGCAGCAGCCCCCCCGACCCACGCTGTCTGCTCTGCATTTAACCCCTCAGCCTTCACCGACGCTGCAGCATGGATGGATCCTAAATGGCAGAGCTGGTAAAGCTGCCTCTTGTGGAATCATAGAATTGTCCGGGTTGGAAGGGACCTCCAAGATCATCCAGTCCAACCATCAACCTGACTCTGATAAAAACCCACCACTAAACCATGTCACCAAGCGCTGTGTCAACTCATCTTTTGAATCCCTCCAGGGATGGTGCCTCAACCCCTTCCCTGGGCAGCCCATTCCAAGGCTTCACGGAGCTCTCAGCCCCCTTCCGTAAGGAGCCTGGGGCTCTTTCCAGCAAAGCTGTTCTTAGGTGAAGTGAAATCGATAAGGACATGGTAGAGTAACTTTTCTTTTTACCCGGTGGCTTCCCACGCCCTCCGTACAGTGGCTGCAAGCACTAATTTTTTTCTCTTTTTAATGAGACAAGCTGATATTCAGCCTTCAGCCGCTTTTGGAAGCAACTGGAGCAAAAAATAAAGTGAGGGTGTTATGGAGTTCAACCTGGCAGCGCTGGGCATGGCTGCTGGGAGGTGGGGAAGGGGACAAGCAGGGAATGGGGGGGGTTCATAGGGGTCTTTGGGGTCTTGGAGGGGTGTCCATAGGGGTCTGGGGAGGTCTATAGTGGTGCATAGGGGTCTATAGGTGTCCATAGAGGTCTTTGGGGGTCTGGAGGGGGGGGGGGTCTGTAGGGGTCAGGGGGAGGGTGTACAGGGATCTGGGGAGGTGTATAGAAGTCTATAAGGGTCTGGGGGGATCCATAGGGGTCTATAGAGAACTGGGAGGGTCCATAGGGGCCCATACTGGTCCATTGGGGTCTCTGCGGGTCCATAGTGGTCCATAGGGAACTGCTGCCTCCATCTCTCGGGCCACCAACATCAGAAGGACATGGAGCTGTTGAAGCAGGGCCAGAGGAGACCACGGAGATGCTGGGAGGGCTTGAGCCACTCTGCTGGGACGACAGGCTGAGAGAGTTGGGGGGGTTCAGCCTGGAGAAGAGAAGGCGCCGGGGAGAGCTTGGAGCCCCTTCCAGTCCCTCAAGGGGCTCCAGGAGGAGATGGGGAGGGACTTTTGATCAGGGAGGGGAGCCACAGGATGAGGGGGAAGAGTTTGATGCTGAAAGAGGGGAGACTGAGATGAGATCTGGGGAAAAAATTCTTTGGTGTGAGGGTGGTGAGGCACTGGAACAGGTTGCCCAGAGAAGCTGTGGCTGCCCCATCCCTGGAGGGGTTCAAGGCCTGGTTGGACGGGGTGTGATGGGAGGTGTCCCTGCCCAGGGCAGGCAGGTTGGAAGTAGATGGTCTTCAAAATCCCTTCCAGCCCAAACCATTCTCTGATTATATGATTCTACCAGCTGTTCGTTCCCACTGGTTTCTCCTGGGCTCTGCTCGCATCTGCTCCAAATCAGCCCTTCGTTAGCTGGGCTTTAATTTCCTGCCCCCTCCCTCTGCAAGGGTAGGGTGATTTCTCTTGGCTTCCTGGCTTGTTGGGAGCAGAGTGGGGTGCTCCCCGTGCTCCCCATGGGATTTGGGGTTTTGCTATGGTGGGTGCTCAGGGTGAGGGGTTCCTCTTTGGAGCCGGGTGTCCTTTGGGCCACAGCAGCACTGGGGGGAGCCTAGCTCGGTGTGACACCCCCCCCCCTCCCACAGCAGCAGCCTGTGGGGTTCTGTCCCCCTGGGGGATTTGTGCCCCCCCAATAGATGTACCTGGATAATGCCACCCTGTTTTTAGGCACCCAAAGGTGAAAATCCACCCTGAGGAGAACAACCTGGGTGACGCCAATGACTTAAAGTCACTGCTCACCTCGATGTTCCCCCCCAAGAAGTGGGGCTGGGGGGGGATTTGGGGTTTCTCCAAGGAGGTTTAGGGTGTGCTGGGAGGTCTGGGGGAGCAAAGCACCTCTGTGGGGAGGGGGACACGAGACCCAGCATTGGGGGAGAGGCTTTTAATGCCAGAGTCTGTTTTTTCCCAGGTCTGAAAGGGGTCACAGTGCCACTGCTGGTGGGCAGCACCAAATCTGTGGGTCAGGCTGGGGGGGGGGGAGGCTGCCACCAAGGCTGAGAAGAGGAAACAGGACATAAATCCTGGTGTGAGTGTCTGCGGGAGGCTCTGGGGGATGGGGGAAACGTGGTTTGACACCAGAAGCAGGAGGGGTAGCCCCACTGTGACCTCCTGGACCCATAGCTGTCCCCTGGGCTGTGTCTGGTACCAGGGGAGTTTTTGGGGCAGATCTGGGTGTGGGGCTCACTCTTGCCCTGAGTTGGGGGGGATGTCTTTTAGAGGTAATTAATGGTGTTAAGAGCTGTGGTGATAGGAGAGAGGGGATTTCTCTGTCCCTGGAGAAAGAGATGGAGGAATCACGGCAGGGAAGGTGATGGGGGGTACCCAGGGACCCCCAGGACTCGTGCCCTGATGCTCTCAGAGTCCATCCCCGAGGGGTGCAGGCAACCAGCCCCCTCCTGGCTCAGGACGTGGCTCTTAGCACCCCCAAGAGGAGCAGCCTGAAGAAATCTCTCATCACCTCCTTGCTGAAGAGACAAGGTGAGTCCTGGCCATGTGGATCGGGATGCCCGGGGACAGGACATTAGCTTTGTGCCACTGTCACCCTACGGAGGGGACAGCCAAGCACTCTCCATCCATCACTGGCTCTAGGAGGTGACAATTGAGCTCAGGGTGGCCGGTGTGGCTCTGGCTGGCTGTAAACATGGTTGTTGTTAAGAGAGGATGATGCCAGTGTCCTCCCAGGCTGGCTCTTTGGTGGCTTTTTGGTGCCACAAGCTCAAAGGTGTTGGTTTGTGGTGGAGCCATGAGCTGGCCCATGGTGTTAATTATCTCCTAATGTCATTAAGTGCTTTCCTGGATGAAATAATTAGGTGAACAGGGTCAGGCGAAGTTGTGAGCTGGTTTCTGCTGATTTTTTTTTTTTTTTTTTTTTTGCCGCTGCTGGTGTTCGCAGCATCTCTTAAAGTCTTAGAGACTTCTTGTGGCCAGAATCGCTGTGGTCTCCGGTGGCAAACCCTTGCTGGAAGCAGGGTCCGGTGCGGGGAGCCAGCGGTGAAGGGGATGGGAGCTGGGGAACACCCCGTCGGGGTGGTGGTTGTGGGCAGGAATGTAGTAACCGGTGTCTCTGAGCGGATGGCTGTGCCTTGATGGGCCTTTATGTGCATCCAGTTTTAGTCCCCTCGCTCCAAGACAGACCTTGAGATGTTGGAGCGTGTCCAGAGAAGGGCAACGGAGCCAGTGAGGGGTCTGGAGCACAAGGAGCTGGGGTTTTAGGAGCAGGTTGCTGTAATTTAGAAGCAAAGCATGTAGGTCAAACAGGGAATACTGGCCCAGAGGTGGCCACAGAGGCCATTCCTGTGGAGTTGCAAGTCATTGAGAGCATCTGGTGGCCCAGGATTGGGCTCTGAATGGGAATTCTAGGGCTCGTCAGGCTCAGAGAGGTCCTAGATTAATTGAAGAGTCTGGGTTGCATTGGGAAGATGCAGATTATTATCCTCTGGGTTTTGGCCAAGACTAAGAGGGTTGACTCCTCTTTAGGCTTGGACTAACTGTTGTTCAGGTCTTTAAAGCCTTTGGTTTGGGTTATCCTAAGTTTCTAGAAGGTGGTCAGGATCATAGGAGAGCACAGTAATGGGGGACACCAGTGTCTGGCTGTTATTTCTGGGTTATTATGCCTGGGTTTTGGGTTGTTTTTTTTTTTTTCTCCTGGGGTATATTTCCAGCTCATTGGGTTTGGGTACCGATGTGGAGTCTGATTCTGATTTTCCTGCCGTTTCTCTCGCAGGCTGTAACCAGCTGCTGGGCGAGTCGCAGGTCACCCTCTCCTTCCAGGACTGGCTGGCCAGTGTCACCGAGCACATCCATCAAACCATTCACCACCAGTTTGAGGGTAAGGCATTGGGGACTGGCTGGGGAGAGCCCCTGGGCACAACCCTGCTCCCCTCTGTGCCCAACCTCTGCTGTTCATCTCTGGGACTGTTGGAGCAGCCAGAGGAAGCCCTGGAGATGCTGGGAGGGTTGGAGCCCCTCTGCTTGGAGGGGGGTCTGAGAGAGATAGGGGGGTTCAGCCTGGAGAAGAGAAGGCTCCGGGGAGACCTTAGAGCCCCTTCCAGTCCCTAAAGGGGCTCCAGGAGAAGATGGGGAGGGACTCATTATCAGGGAGGGGAGCCACAGGACAAGAGGGAAGGGTTTTAAACTGAAAGAGGGGAGACTTAGACAAGATATAGGGAAGAAAGCGTTTACGTTTAGGGTGGTGAGAGCCTGGCCCAGGTTGCCCAGAGAAGCTGTGGCTGCCCCATCCCTGGAGGGGTTCAAAACCAGGTTGGATGGGGCTTTGAGGAACCTGGTCTGGTGGGAGTGTCCCTGCCCAGGTCAGGAGGGTTGGAACTCAATGATCTCTAAGGTCTCTTCCACCCCAAACCATTCTATGTAACAGACATTTGCAGGGAGGGAAGTGTTTTGTCCAACTCAGAGCAAACATTATTTTGCCCTGGGAAGTTTTCATCAGCTTTTATTTTCTGACCATGAACTCGATGCTCAGCAGCAGCTGGTGCTGGCATTTAGCCCAGGGAAGGGAGAAATTCCCTGAGAAGGATGTTGATGCTTGAATTCAAACTCCCTGGGGGACTGAGATGCCTGATAGGGTGGGACAGATGGTGGGGAGCCCCTGTGGCTGTGGGGAGCCCTCTGCTCTCCCCCCTGGCCCCCCACAAAGGCAGGGACTGAGCCCTCCCTGTGCACTGCAGGACCACCCGCGATGGCTTGTGGCTGAGACAGGGGCCAGCAGCTTCTGTTGGGTCTGTCAAAGCCCTTCCTGGGGCTGGACTCCATGAGGCTCTTGGCTCCTGGGAATGCTGGGCAGGTGCTTCCCTGAAGAGAGGGACCCCAAAGATGCCAGAAGGGAAGCAGCTCTTTCTAAGGTACTCCAAGTTTGTCATGTAAATACACACACATTCTGTCCATCTCCGCTGCTGCTGTGAGTGGAGTCCATGATCTTAAGTGTATTTTCCAGCTTAAGTGAGGCTGTGGTTCTTAAAAACAGTTACATTATCATCTCCCAACAGCAGCATCACAGAAAGTACACACTGGACCAGGTTGCATCTAGGGCACCGAGGGGATGGGGGGCTAGTGGAGAACCACGGCTGTCTCACAAGGGGAGGCAGTGCTCAGGAAAGGGGATGGAATAGCTCAAGGCCCCAGTCCCTGCCACTCCAAAGACTCTGTGGTGGAAGGGAATAAAACCAACAGGACAAAGTCAAGCACCAGACTCTGAATTGAAGAGAATGTTTTACTCCAAAGCTGATAAAAACATGCTTTTCCAGCCCCCGCTGGAGTCTGGAGCAGGAGAAAGTCAGACCTTGAGCAGGGCAGGGATGGGGTTGAGGTATTAAAGTCCCTTTTTCCCCCAGATCTCACGCCACTTTCTCCTTCCTGCCCCGCAGGCAAGCTTAGGCTGCTGATGTTCTACATCCCCCCGACTTTCTTCGACGTGCTGCAGCAGAGGTTCTCCCAGGGCAGCAGAAGGAAGAGGCTGCCCAACTCCACCACCGAGACACCTGAGAAAACAGTTGGCACACAAGGTAAGGGGAAAAAAAAACCACCACAAACAATCAACAATAAACCCCAAAAAGAGTAGAGGCACCAAAATAAGTAAGATTCATCCCTTCCAGCAGCCTTTCCTCTCCCAGCAGCTGCATGAGCGTGGCCCTAGGGAAGGGGAGCACACAGCCCCCACTTCATCCCCTCTCAGCATTTAGCAGAGAAGGGGAGCAGCATGAGCCAGGGCTGCAGGAATTAAAGCCAAGGCAAGGAATTAAACCCCAGTGAGACTTTATTCCCGCTTCAGCATGCGCCCAGCTCTGATTTAAAAGCTGCCACTGAGCCTAGGGAACAGTCACAGCCCTCAATGCTGCAGAGTACCCAGAAGGATAACAATCAGGAGGCAGGCTAAAAAAGAAAAAGAAATCAGAAGGTTAAAAAGAAACATAAAAATCAGTCAAACTCAGGCTTGGGCCTCTCAGCAAAATTACATGCCGTGCATCAGGGCTGCAGGAGCCAAGTTGCTGCTTGTGAGGCCTTAGGACCCTCCACACCAGCTCCCCACCTGCCCCCCACGGTGGCTGCAGCAGAGACAGGGCAGCTCTCCCCTGTCCAGCACTAGTTAAGAGTCAATTTATTACTTGTTAGTTCAATTTATTGTCTATTCATTCAGCTTATTACCTGTTAATCCCAAACTGAGTGCCGGGGAACAGCAGCCAGCCAAGAAGTAGGGGCTATCTCCCAGCCCAGGCCAGTAGCCACACACTGGAGGGAGAACTGAGGCCACCAGATAGAAAATGGGAGGAAAAAAGGGAAGAAAAATGCCTAAAGCAACCCCTTCCCCACAACCCCAGCTTTTGTCCACAAGGACGCCCTGCCCCTGGGCACCTTCTCCAAGTCCATGTGGCACATCACCAGTGTCCTGCAGGTCAAGTGGCTCTTTAACACCACTGTAAGGTAAGGGGGGGATGGGGAGAAGGCAGCCCCCTCACCCCTCAACTGCTTCTCCCCTCCCCAGCTGCCCCTGGAGATCTCTTGGAGCTTCATCCAGAACTGGGCCCTAGAAGCTGTTCCAGAGCCCCAAGATGGAGGTGGAGACCATCACCAAGACCTACAGCCACCTGGAGAAGCAGCCATCCAGCCCCTGGAGCTCAAAACCTTCCTCAAAGTGTGCGTGTGGGGGGCAAACCATCCCCCCTTCACTCTCCTCTGGGCCCCAACCTCCAGGGGCCAGGAGAACCTCCCTCTCAGAAGATTCTCCCCCCAGTCTGGGACCAGCAGCCCGGAGCAAGACCCCTGTGGGAGCTGCAGAGCGCAGGGCAGGACCCCCCCCAAAAGTGCTCCCTGATTCCTCCCTGCCTGGCACTAGGGGGGTCCCAGCAATAAAGAGCCCCCCTTAGAGACTAGTCCCCAGTGTTAAGGTCCCCCCTTCTTCCTACCCCCACACAGGGGCCCCACTCATAAGGGGCTCTCCCCCCAGACCCCCACCCAGGGGGGCCCTGAAGCCCAAAGGGGCTCCCCCCCAGACCCCCACCCAGGGGGGGAACTCCCCCCGGGGGTCCCTCCCCTGCCAGGGGGGGCCACCCCCCAGGCCACAGCTCGATGTTGGTGCCCACCCTCCCACCCAAAAAAAAAATCTCAATCATCTGAGATAGGTTCCCCCAGACCCTCCAGCCCCCACTCAAAAGAAGCTACTTTCCCCACTGACCAGTAAACCTTCATTCCCCTCCAACCACCTGGAACACAAACCAGTTTGACACACACATCCCCATCTGGGAGGGACACAGGACCCTGCTCTGGCTTGAAAGCACACCCTTCCCCAAAAAAAAACCTCACCACACCAGGATATCTCCATCTTCCCACAGCCCCCTGGAACACCAAGTACTCCACACATCCCAGGGCAGGGGAGAGACTCCTCTAAACCACCCCCCACCTCCTCCCCAATGACCAGGGCACCCAAGTCAGGCCCCCACCCAAACCTCAACCAGCCAACAACCCCACTCACCAGGAAATCTTCACCTTCCTCCAACCACCTGCAACACAAAACAGTTAAAACACACAAATATTCCACACATCCCACTTCAGAGGGGGAAGACCCACACCTTGGGGGCTGGAAGCAAGCCTGGAGGGGAAAGGGCTTGAGAACCCACACACTCTCCAGCCCCACCCCCAAGAGAAAAAACAAACAAACAAAAAAAAACCAAACACAAAAAAAGCCACTTACCAGAAAATCTTCATCCTCCTCCAACCACCTGAAACACAAACATACAAGTAAATGTAAATATTCCATAAAGCCCAGCCCTAAAGGGGGGGGAGCATGGGGGGGTACAAACCCCTCCAAGTCCCATTCCCCCCCCCCTTCCAAAATGACCAAAGCACCCCAAAACAAAACCACACAAAAAGACTCCCCCCACCAGTAAACCTCCAGTCCCCAAACACCACTTTAACATTCCACACAGACCCCACTGCCATCCCCCCCCCACCCTGGAATAGGGGCACAGACCCACACTGGGGGGGGACGCACATGGGGCCTGTTATGGCTTGAGGACACACACACACCCCCCCTTCCCCCCAGAATAAAAGCAGCCAAATTAATCACTCACCACTAAACCTTCATCATCCTCAGCTCCTCCTCCTGCCACCTGAAAAAAAACATGCAATTCCACACAGAATTATCCCACAACTCACAATTCGGGGGGGGTTACAGGGGGGGCCCTCACACCAAGGGCAGCCCCCCTAAAAAGCACCACCCTGAGTCAAGTGGGGGGGCTTCAGCTGGGAACCAGCAGCCAGACAAAGGTTGGGGGGATGATGGGGGTGTCCAGGGGGCCCTGTGAGCAGCACCCACCCCACTGGGGGAGGGACACCCTGGGGACCCCCCCCAGGAATGGGGGTGCACACCAAGGGCAGATCCCCCCCCAAAAAAAAAAGCACCGCCCCAGGTCCAAAGTGAGTGGGTTCAAGCAGGAGCCAGCAGCCAGACAGGGCTTGAGGGGGGGTCTACAGGGAGCAGTCCCCAGCCCCCCCCCAGGTGAGGGGGAAACCCCCCCTCACCCCAAAAGGGGCTCGGGGGGGCAATCCCAACCTGCATGGGGGGGTCCCCACACTCCAGGGCTCAGCTCTGTCTCAGCAGCTGCTCCAGGACCTGGGGGGGAACAGAAAGAGATGAGACACACTCACACCCCCACCAGCATCCCCCCCGTGAAGGGCAGAACCCCCAGCACAGCCCAGGGGGGGCAGCCACTCCTCACCCCCCATCTCACCCCACTCCATCCCCTGGCAGAGCCCGGGACACGAAGCTTCGAGGCTGAAACAGAGAAACGGTGCTGGGGGGGGGCATCCATAACAACCCCCCCAGCACAAAGAACCCCGGGGACAGCACCGGGGGGGTATCCAGAACACACAACCCCTCCCTCCCCATTCCTTACACTGGGGGGGCTCCCTCCCACCGACCCCACAGCCCCCACTTACCACCAGCTCCTTCCCTGAAACCCCCCTGCCCAGGACCTGCAGAGACAAACACCGACCCCGGAGCCCCGCACCCGGGGGGGGGCACCCAGGAACCCCCCTCACAGATGGGGAAACGCCTGAAGAGCAGCCCTTGCTCAGGATTTTCGGGGGGAGGGTTCAGCACCCAGCCAGAGCCCTGCGGGTCCGGAATCAGGCAGGGGCTCCCAGTAAGCAGCAGCCAGCTCCCAGTAACTACCCAGTTACTCCTGGCAGCTCCCAATAAACAGCAGTCAGCCCCGAGCAGCCACCCAGTTACTCCCAGCAGCTCCCAGTTAGCGGCTGCTAGCTCCCCAGTTACTCCCAGCAGCTCCCAGTAAGCAGCAGCCAGTCCCCAGTAACCACTCAATTACTCTTGGCAGCTCCCAGTAAGCAGCAGTCAACCCCTAGCAGTCACCCAGTTACACCCAGCAGCTCCCAGTTAGCAACTGCTAGCCCCTCAGTTACTCCCAGCAGCTCCCAGTAAGCGGCTGCTAACCACCCAGCTGCCCCAGTAGCCATCCAAGACTTCCCAGCAGCCACCAGTAGCTCCCAGCAGCCCCCCGGGGGGTTTAAGAGGCTCCTGGGGGGGGCCGTGCCCAGGCCCGCGATGGGGCTCAGCTGTGACGGGGTGGGGGGGGGGGTGGGGGGGGAACCGCCCGCCCCCCCCCCCCCCCCCCCCCGCCCGGGGGGCCCCCGCCCCCGTCCCGCCCCCGTCCCGCCCCCCCCCAGCTGGGGTTCGTTGGGTCCTCGGCGCAGCCGGGCCCGATAGCGCCCCCCCGGCACCCTCCAGGGGGTGTCAATCTTTGTGTCCCCCCCCGGACCCACAGATGGGCCACCGCTGACCCGGGTGGGGGGGGCACGGCAGGAATCCGGACCCCCAAATTCCTGGGGGTAGCCCGTACCGGGAGCAGCTC
>JAOQGH010000006.1:3093793-3110904 GCA_025769975.1 Gallinago jamesoni
TTGTGCTGGGGTGTTGTGTGTGGGGTTGTGAGTGTGGGGTTTAGTTGGTGGGTGGTTTTTTGTTTGGTTGGTTGGTTGGTTTTGTGTGGGTTTTTTTTTGTTGTTTGTTGCTTTTGTGGTTTGTTTTTGTTTTGTTGTTGTGTTGTGTGGGTTTTTTTGTTTTGTTTTTTTTAATGTGGTTGGACTCGATGATCTCAAAGGTCTCCTTCCAACCACTAAGATTCTGTGATTCTGTGATTCTGTGAAACTTAGTAGGAACAAAGAGCACTTTGAGCCCAAAGAAGGTAACGGGCAGGTCTTAATTTAGCCAAGGTGAAAGTTTATTCTTTTACCCCAAAGGAAGACATTTCTAACTACTGAGGGCCCAATTTGGGCAGGAGGCGCTCTCCGTTAACTGCAGTTCCTCATCACCTTTTCCCCGCTGGCAGCAAATTTGCCCTTTCCACAACTTGGATGTGGAGCATCTGTAGCAACCCTGAATTCGCAAACGTTTCTCCCCGCTCCCACAGCCTCATGCATTCTGTTACCTGAACAGCAAGCAGAATCACCCACAAAAGGTGGCCCTGGGAAAAGAAGAGGAGAGAAATGACCCTATTTGTCATCCCCAGCCAATGGCTACAAGCCGGGGGACGGGACGCCTACCCCACCTCTGCCCTCGGGAGTGGGTCCAGGACAGACCCTCCATGCACAGAGGTCGCCTGGCATGGATCTCATCCCCGAGGGAAGGGGTCAGGCTGCCCACTGGCAGAAGGACGGCTCATTTCCCTGCTGCTTGGAGCTCCAAACTCAGGACCAACCCAGCTGCTCTTCAGCCCTGCAGGGAACATGGCCCAGATGGACCTCAGATGCTCCAGCCAACAGACGCCCCAGCTAATTACAGCTCCCACTCATTACCACTGGCAGCAGCATTGCCTCTGGCTAATGCATGCTCCAGGCAGTGGGCACTCCGTCTCACTGCAGCTCCTGTTTGCCACAGCTCTGGCTAATCCAAGCCCCCACTCTGCACTACAGAGCCAGTCAATTTCAGCTCCTTCTCACTACAAACTCTGTTTCCAACAGTCTGGGCTTTTGACCAGGGCATCAATTGATCACCGTCAGATATTGAGTATTATGATTAAACATCATAACTGTACATTATAGAAATATTAACTAGTTGGTATGACTAAATTACTTAATAGCTAGCCTAAGCAGTGCGCAGAGAAGAGCTGGACTCGAAGGGATCTGAAAAGCACCTTTTCCCCCCACAGATCACCTCAGACATCGAGTTCAGGCAGGTGCATGCCAACCTCTTGAACTTTGGAGTCCAATGTGACCAGACCCTCCCGCTCCAGGGAGCCTCCCCGTATCCCCCCAGCCCCTGCTTTCTCCCACAGCCCCCAACACCCTCCTGCCCCCCACTGCAAAACCAGCCAAAATGGCTTCTGCTCATGGCCCCCAAAACAGATCACTTAGTGACCCTTTCTGAGCCCCAAAACCCAACTACTGAACCTCTTCTCAAGTCCCCAAAACCCCGGGCTCAACCTCCACTCCTGAGCCCAAAGCCACACAATTCCTTCTGTTTCTGTGCTCCAAAACCAGGTCACACTCTGCTTCCTGGGTGCCTCTGCAGCTCCTCTGGGCGATGCTGAGGGGCGGGGGAAGCACAGCCACTCCACACTCCCGGCACCACCAGGGCCTCAAGGGCAGTTTTGGGGAGCACTGGGCAACTGCGGAGGAGTCGGCCCGACGCCTCTGCCGTGCGGCACTAGCACGGTCCCGATACCACCTTCTTATCGCCGTTCCGGGCTTTATTACTCTGGCATCGCCAACACCACACCCCAAACCCCCCAGGCCGAAGGCAGCCCACAGGGAACCGGGCCCAGGCACCCCGCTCAGGCCGTCTGTTCTCCCAGCCCCACCAGCCTCCCCCCATCACACCTTTCTGTCTCCTCAGCACCCCCACCGCCCCCCCACACGTTTCCCGCTACCACCCGCTCATCTTGATGCGATCCAGCTGCCTCACGACGTGCTTGCGGCGGGCGCAGCCCAGACCAGCCAAGCATCAGATCCTGCTTTCCCTCTGAGACGACCCACCGCCATATCGAGGTGGCCAACATTTTCCCTCGGCCCTCTCCGCTTTCGGAGCGCCCCGGGCCGCCCAGGCCGTGTGACCATTGGCCGTCGCCCCGTCCCGTCCCGTCCCCCCGGAAATCCCCTCTCCATTGGCCCGTCGCTGCCGTCAATCGCCACTGGCGCCCGCGCTCTGATTGGCCCACCCTCTCTCCCATCCGCCCGGCAGGGGTTGCCATAGTGAAGACGCAGCGGCGCGAGGGCGGGGCGGTTGCTGTGGCGATGGGGCTGCGAGGCTGTGCCTGCCGGCGGGGAATTAACCCAAAACCGGCTTTTTCTTCTTAAAAAAAATATAGATTTGTGTGCGACAGCACAAAATAAACCCATGTCCGCCTTCTTCCCCTCTTCAATCTGCTTTCGGGTAACTCCCTGAGGCTGCCCGGACCCGGCTCGCCTCCAGCACACTGACAGCCTGCCGCAGCGAGCGGCTTGAGGCTTCCCGTCCCGCCACCCCCGGGCGGCCAGGAGACACCCCTTCCCCTGCCGACGGGAGTCGCTCGTCTCCCTCTTGGTCCCGGCCCTTCACTGTCGCCGGGATGGCGCCCGGCAACTGCCCGTGGGGGGCTGGCGCTGCAGTACCGAGCTTTGCGCGCCGAGCACCCGCCGGCACCGCGCACGTGGGGCAACAGCGGCATTTCGATACGGGGAGACGACAACGGACGCGGCGGTCCCACCGTATCGCACTGCCTGTACCGGCGGACGGCAGCGTGGAGCACAGGGATGCCACCGCGCATGCGCGGTGCCTGAGCCGCCGGGTAGCCGCGGCGAGCAGGGCGAGGCGTGCGCTATTGCGCATGCGCGGCGGCCGATCAGAAGTAGCGGGCTACGGTCGCCAGGCTGAAATTGTGAAAAGTCACTGCGCTGAAGAAAGGGAAGAAATATTTAAAAAATAAAAATAGTAAACGGGAGACAGGTAGACAGAACATTTTAAAAGTAATGTGTTTTAGAGAAATAGAGGGCAAAAATTAAAAATAGCGACGACAAGCTGAAATGCAGACATGGAAGTTTTAATAAGCGTTAAAAGCATTTAAAAGTTTAAAAAAGTTTTTAAAAGTGTTTAGATTTGTCTTTTAAAAGACAAGTTATTAAAAGAAAGTTAAAAGAATAAAGGTAGACAGAAAATTATAAAAGAAACTGTGTTGAAATAAGGAAAAACTAAAAGAAAATCGAAGAAGTAATGGCAAAGAAGCAAGAGCAGAAAAAAAATCAGCAAATCAAAAAATAGTATGTATAGACAGAACCTTTAAAAAGCGAGGGGTATTAGGAAAATGGAAAAAAGAAAAAATACAGACAGCGAACTGAAATGGAGACGTAGAAAGAATATCTAAAAAATTAGGGCAGTGAGGAAAGACAGGAAAAAAAATAAAAAATAAAGCCAGGGAAATAAAGACAGAAAATGGGATAAAAGTAAACAAAAATTTTTAAAAGCAATGGTGATGAAGGAGTTAAATTAGCAACAGCAAACTAAAATGGAGACATAGAAAGAAAATTTTAAAAGTGATAGCACTTAAGGAAAAACAAAAATAATAACTAAAGACAGCTAATGAGATAAAACGAGAAGATTGTTCAAGTCAAAGGATTGAGAAGAAAGAATTAAAAAATAGCAACAGCATACTAAAATGTAAACATAGACAACATTTTTAAAAAGTGATAGTACTAAGGAAAGATAAGAAAGAATTAAAAAACAAAGGCCATGAATGGGAAAAAAGTAAGTCTAGAAAGAAAACTTTAAAAGCTCTGAGCACTAGGGAAATAAAGGAAAAAAATAAAAATAGAGAGGGAAACCTTTAACAGAGAGAGAAAATTTAAAAAGCAACAGCACTAAGGAGAGCTAATTAAAACATAAATACAGGGAAATGAAGACAGCAAACAAGGTAAAAGTAGATAGAAAAATTTAAAAGCAGTGGGGATTAAGGAAATCACAAAAATTGAAAAATAGGTCATCAAACTAAAACAGAGACATAGAAAGAAAATCTAAGAAGATTTTTGTATTCAGGTTTCTCTTGGGTTCTCTGGGTTTAAGTGCTTAGGAAGCATCTCACAGCCATCTGCTCAAGGCAGTACCCTTCAACTTGGAAAGTCATTCATGCTTGATGCTAATAAGTTTGTCTTTTCCGTTGATGTGGGGAACATTAGGTACCAATTCCTTTCAGCAGACATGGATGGAGCAGATCCAGAATTCTGAGGAAATGTTTCAGAGTCGATTTGGTTTTGGTAGGATTCTAGTGAAAGTGCTAAAGGTGACCTCAATTGCTAGGGATGGACCCTAGGTGCAGAAATGAAGGGGTGTAACCTCTAGCAGGGAAAAGAGGAAGCAGTGGATGAGCCCAAACATGTTCAATAAGAGTTTGAATGACTTGACAGAGGTCACACACCAAACCCACAGCACAGCTGGAACAAGAATCAAAGCTACCAATTTCTTCTACATCTTCATCTTGGGACCTTCAGTCATTTATTTCAACACTCCGGTAAGATGCTGTGCAGCACAGAAGTGGGGGCTAAGAGACTGGGTTAATTATTTCTTTAACAGAATCTTTTTGCTCACACACATCCATTCAAAGCTCAGCCATCTGATCTCAGTGTTTCTCACTGATCATTGTCAAAGGCACACACAGCGATACTCTGGTTCTTAAGTCACCGAGGGTATCTTGTTACAAAGCTTGCTGCCTTGTAAAGACACAGAATCATCGCACTGGTAATAGCATCATCTGTCCATTTCCCGCTACCCTCACTCCCCCCCTTCTTGGCTGTTTGTTTTTAAGTTTGTAGTTGGTGAAAGTAATAGCCCTTTGCCATAAAGAGCGCAATGCCCGAGCTGCGACTCACATTACCACATTTTATTTTCTCCTGCTATCACACAGCCCCCGCAGGTCATAATTCACTCTGAGTGTCATCACAGAACAACCTTGCTGGTCCTGTTATTGTTATTTGGTCCAGAAAGATGAGTTGCTGACCTTTCCCAAGTACTATTTCTGTTGACTGATAAAAACCTTCAGAACAAAGTTGCGTGTTTCTTCGTGGTGCAAGCCAGACTCTATCTGCCTATGAGCTTTGTGAATCTTAGTGCATCTGTGAAGATAGCTCCAGCTATTTCAAAGGAGACCCTAGCTTTCTCTGCATATACTCTGAGGAAGGGTAAGCTGCAGGCCCCGACTCCTGGTACTAAGTACTACTGGTTAATCACATTCACGTAGCTCCAAGTTTATTTGTAAAAGAGTGAGCTCACCTCCGCTTGTGAGCTCCCATGGAGGAGGTGTACTGCAGACCACTAGATAGACTGCCTGCAGCTGGTCTGGGCAGCCTGCTGCTGCTCTGCGCCGTAAGGAGCTGATCAGGAATGCAGTAGCAGGGCTGGAAAAAAGGCACTGTATATTCCACTGATTTCAGGACAACAGTTGTCAAATGCCTGCCGTTGTGCTCTGCATCTCAACTCTTTTGGGTATTACTTGCAATGCTAATTTGGAGCAAAGCTCCCAAACTGTACTAAGTCATACAGGATACAGGTAAAAGAACTGCCAGTTCTACAATCCTGCAGATTATGAAAGAAAACCCACCTTTTTAAATGCGTGATGGGGGATGGGAGGGGAGGAATTTCTGGAAAGATCTGATGTTGATGGTCATAGGAACGTTTAAAACCAGGGGTATATGAAAGGTCCCCATATTGTCTCTGATTTTAGGCTGAAGGATAAGGAAATTGTATTAGTTTAATTCCACCAGGGAAGTCTTAAGTACTTCTTTGCTGAGGAACTTAGGGTAGAGAAAAAGAATCAAACAGATGGGTGCACTCCCGCTGCTTCCTCATTTCACAGCTGTTAAGACTAACGCTGAAGCAGCCATAGGCAAAGCTCAGGACTATGCTAGAGGACTAAATGGGAACTGTACAAAGCTGAGTTCTCACCCAGCAGCTTATCCACCATCGCTGTAGCCAGATCGTTTCAAGGCACAGTGGTGGGCATGTGGTTGCCATGGCATGTTCTCTTTCTATCAATTCACCCTCCTGCTGCCCCAGAAAATAACTTCCCACTTAGTTTGGTCTGCCAGTTAACCAGCTACCAGTAGCTGGATAAATGCCATCTGGACACTGATTTGCCTCTCTGTGTTCTAGATCATAATCTGTGAAGTGTACAGTATTTGTGGTACGGTTACCAAAGCACTGATTTGGAAACTCTGTCAGTTATCATCAGCATGCTATATCCTGTTATACTACAGACATCTGGGAAAGTGCCTCTGCACTGAATGTAAATATTTTTAGTTTTAGTAATTTCAGATGGTCTGGGACAGTTGGTGCTGGTTAGAGGTTAGCTCCTATTTCTTTATGTGCACTTGAACTACATTAAAGTCAGGGTCTTACAATTCATTCAAACACCACTGTCACTGATGGGAGTTGGTCCTTTATTTTGTCTGCATTTAAATAATGCGGTTAAGCAGAGGAATGGAGTTCAATATCGGAGAAGCAGATCTTTGTGAAGGGTCTGGACATAATTGTTGCATATGAGCAATAAAACAAGGAATGCTAGCGTAATATCAAGGCATTTGCACTGCCTTAAGTAACAGGAAACTCAGGCTTGTTCTTATAGCAGGTTTGCATTAAGTAGATAGATGTATCATCATCAGGAGTCTTTAGCAGTGTTTTACTTCACTGGTAATACAGTTTAGGAAATCAAGAGAGAGTAATCACCTTGAAATTGTATCTCACCACTGCCCCCCTTTTATTGTTTTTTGTTTTTTATTATTTATTATTTATTCCCAGCTGTTTCTGGTCATAAACTGACGTGGCCTTTAATATCTGCCAGAGGGTTTTACATATTTTCAGTGCCAAAATTTGTGTGTCCAAATGATGCTCTGGTATCCCAGTTATTATAGTGGCTTGGTATAGCTGAAACGTAGTCTCCCTGCATGGTTCTGACTAGTTCCATGACTGCAAATTTATAAGCAGCTGAGATACCTTCCTTTTTAGCTCAGAAGTCCCTGAACAGCAATAAGAGGAGAACAGAACTAGTGAATTAGAGCATGTTTAGCTATTTATGAAGGATCACATATGAAGCTAGGGTTGGAGGCGATGGCTCAGTGGAAACAAAATGTGACTCCACTGAGGTCAAAGCAGTTACATCAGGATTCATCTGTAGCCCCTGTTTATTTTTAGTTTCCCTGTTAACATTCCTTCTTATGTACTTATAGCATGCTCATCCCCGTATTCCCCTCACCCACTTAGTTTCCCTGTCCTTTCTTGGGACAGAGTGTTGGGGCTCTGGTTTACCCTATGGTTAGATATTTTTTGTTAAAACCACCCAACCCCCCCAAAAAACCCAATCCAAAAGGCACCTAACTGCCATTGCTGTTGGTAGAAGCTGGCTGGGAAAACATCCTAATAAATGCAGTACTTAATACGTGCAGTCCTCAAAATCAAGTGCAAGGCCTGCATTCTGATTTTAGAGACACAACTGTAAATCTCAAGGAACTCTGCAGGAACTGACAGAGTAATTCCACATTTACCTGAGTATTATCGCTGAGACTGGAATTTTGTCCTGTTATTTTTTAAATTAATAGCATAGCATATGCATATTTACCTTGATTAGGAGCTCCAGATCATTCCTTCCATTATGTTTCATGTGAAAATGCAAGGTCTGGGCTCTGTCTTCGGTGGAAGGCTTTCTTTTCTTTCAGAAATCGTACTGCAAACCTTATATGGCTGCCCTTGGTAAATGTCTGACTCTGTTGCCAATTGCTGGTGCAGTCACTGATTTAGTGAATATTAACGATGTCACCAATGTCACACAGGACGAAACGCCATTGCAGCCAAGGGCTACAGTTCTGTTGAAGGAAGAGAGCTGACTGCTCTCTCTTTGGGACTGTATCAAATTTGTGCAAGTTTGCCATAGGCTGTGAGCATGTTCTAGCAGTTGTGATCTCCCTCCAAAAGGAGATGCAATGAAATTGATTCACTGTAGACCAAGAGAGAGACAGATCATAGGAAGTCGGGAAGGGTAACAAGCCACAAAAACTAGAGCATTCAGGAAAAAAAAAAAAAACAAACAACCTCCAGTTGCAAAAAGAGAAAAGCTAACATACTGGTCAGGCCACTATCCAAATGGTGGGGATTTTATGTGGTATGCAGGAATGTGTTGGAAGGTTTGTGAAGGATACCTGAGGAGCCCATAAATCTGCATTATCAGAGAGGAAAGCCACTATCAAGCCCCGGCCTGATAAATGGTCAAAGAATTCCGTAATGGAAGCTGGAGTAGTTACGAGGTGTTTGGGGAACACAGAATGAGATAGTGGGGTACCTAGCAGTAGATGACACCCAAGACATGAGCAAGAACAGCATACTACTGGTCTCTTGACATTCCTGAAGCTCTCCAGATGCTTGGGAAAGGTGTTTCTTAGAATGAAGACAAAGGCAGACTGCAATTAGCCAGTTTGAGAACAAAGCACTGGCCATTTTAGCCAGAGTTTTCCATGTCTTTTGGCAACTCCACATGGGGAGCTCCCCAGCCATGGACACATGCAGTGGTATCCCATGGGGATGTGCTGGGATGGTAACTACAGAGCTGCCGCCTTCCCATAGTATTGAACAACCCTGCTCATTTCAAATGCAAACCCCAAAGGTTAGTTATTACAGTAGCAAGTTTTCATCCTCCCTCCCAGGGGCTTGCTTGTGAGAACCTTGGCATGGGTCACTCTCACAGCGCACCAGAACCCCGTAAGACTTGCGGTTACTTCTCCCATTTGCCCACCTCTGCCCTGGTCTCGGGATTTCCAGTGGTGTCACCTCTGCCCCCCCGGCTGGGGAAGCCGAGTGCTGTGGAAAATAATGGCTAATAATAAGCCACATATTAAGATGCTGTGCATGATGAAGCAGGTGCTGGGGAGGAGATGTGATTCAGGAACAGCTTTTGGTGAAGTGACTGTAGATTTTTTCCACTTCTTCTGTAACAGAGTGCTTTGAGACAGGTGCCGACAAAAAATGTCCCATTACTGAGGCCCTCCCCTGGATTGGCAGTCCTGAGAAAGCTGGAGCTAGGCCAGAGTATCAGGTTGCCTTCTGCCATGAAAAGCTAGAACTCTGATCTGGAAAGAATTGGAACTGCCTGTGGAATGCTGTCAGACACACTATCAGATGGCGAATTGCTGAGGAGAGGATGACCGGGCCTCAGCATTACCCAAGATCAGTATTGAGAAAACAGAGTTTGCAGCCATGGCAGCGCCTGCTGTCTCTTAAATGCTACCCTTTACAGGGCTTGGCACCCTGAAGTGTAACAGAGACTGTTTGTCTTTCTTGTGGTGAGTGAACGGGGCCAAAGGAGCTGAAAGACCTTGCACAAATTGGGGAATGGCTGCTCTTTTTGTTGCCTGTGGATATATGTGGTTTCACATATATCTGCAGGCACGTGCCTTGTGCGTGCACTCTTACTTTTGGCCATCGTCCTTTCAGTGTTGTGATAATTCCCAGTGCCAGGCAAGGATGACACAGAAAAGTTGCTTGTCAGTTACGTTAAATAACTGAGGACTCTTGGCTCTTAGCCTGCACAAAGTGAATGTTATCTTCAGCTGTTTTCAAATAAGCTTTCCAGATCAAAACTAATGACCAAGATAAATCACTAAGAACATAACTGATTTTTAATACTTAGACTGTTTATGCTCCTTTAATTGCTAAAATCTTTCAATTTCATATGCCATGAGGCTGTGAAACTTCATTTGAGCAGTGACTGCTCACATGCGCTCAAGTCATCGCATTTTAGAATTGGCTTCTGTTATTTAAGCTATCCAAAGTCTTTCTGCACCCAAGGCACATCTTTAAATCCTTGTTGCATAAATTCCAGAGGACTACTTCTCCTTTAGATTAGTCTGTTTTAGTAGTCTGTGTTTTTTCAAGGTCTGAAATGAGTATGACTTAAGATGAGTCTAGAAAGAACTTATTTTTGTCCAAATCTGCTACATCATTCTGATTATTTTATCATGCTCGTGACTTAATTTCGGTTTCTTTTCCTACCGTTCAAGCTCTCCCACCTTCTCGTTCCCCCAGATCCTTTGCCTAGGAACTTGGTTTTAAAACTGGAAGAAGTTGCACAGAAGGATTTCTCCTGTTGTGCCAAATGAAAGGACTGTAGTGTGGAAAGTGATGACTCATGAGGCAAGAAAAAGATTTTATAAGATAATAGAGTAAAAGGCAGGGAAAGGATTGATAGGTGAAGTAAAAGGAAGAAAAAGGCAAGCTATTGAAATAAGCAAGGAAAAATAGTATTTCACTTTCTGTCTCAGTGTTTCTAGGGGGGGAAGAATGGTGATACTTAACAAAGAATGGAAAGGTCAGCTGAAACTTACCAAGTTGCCATATCATTGTGAGCATAAAGGGAGCCTATCCCCTTCCTCAGCTGGACAGAAAAACTCCACGATCAGTGGGCCACACTTCCCTACTCTTCTTACACTGGTTTCATCCAGGTACAGCCCCACCAGCTTTGGAGATACCTCCTCTGGTCAATGGGAGTAAACAGACAGGCATCTATTTTCAGATGCTGGCTGGTGGGAGATGATAGGCATGATCTCAGGCTTCCCTGCAGAGGAGTAACTTCCAAAGGGTGGAATGTGGAAAGTCCTCTTATATATCAGCTTGTTCTCTACAATGCTTAATTGTCATTCCAAAAGTAAAAGTCATCAACACCGTTGTCCAGGAAGATCAGTTCACAGAACTCAGTAACATCTTTGAGCTACTGTGGAGGAGGAACCTACTTCTCTATCATCCTAGCTTTTTTAAGAAGCCTTACAGCAAACTGAAGTCACATCCACTTCCTGTCACCTCAGTTTTGTCAGAAGAATGTTAAGGGCCTTTAAGCGTCAGTAGTTCCAGAGGTTCAATAGCTTGCCCAATGATTGCTGGAAAGTCAGTGGCAGAGGGAAGACCGGAGCCCAGTTGCTAATCCCTGCTCTGACTGGTCCGCTAACATGAATGAAAAGAGACTCAAGGAACTAAAACAGTTCATAAAAATAAAACAAACTTACAAATAACGTCCAAAGGGGAACAAATCTGAAGTAAGGAAATCTGACAGCAAAGCACTTATCATATGCAGCTGTAGCACACAATTGATGTCAAGGGCTCCAGAATTCCAATGGCAGCATGCTGTATCGGCATGTGACACACTGGCAAATCACATCGAGGGCACTAACAATCCTTTCACATGTGCGTTTGCCTTCTGGTAATAATCATGTTTCACACACTAAGTGCAAAGCCTCTGATCTTTTCCATGTGCATTGATGTGGTTTGCGCTTGCTTTGGCACTGCACATCTGCGTTTCTTGTGTCACACTGAAGTAGAGCAAAGTTCAAGTGGACACATATGCATTATGGTGATACGGTCATTCCCTCTGCTTTCCCTGATGCCATGAAGCTGGCCACTTAATCCACCACTTTTACAAGTGGTATTTTTCAGGTCTGCTTTGACACTGCCAATGATTATAGTCTGTTTTAAACACATATGTCGATTAATCCAAGCTGTCATGTTGGCAACAACCTAGAACTTTAAATCTTGTTCTCTAACTTCATCTTCTCATTGGTTAGAGGATTAATTTTGGAATACAAATGACAACAAGCAGGAGTGAGCTATGGAAGATGCCTGGCACTGCTTGCTGGCATAGAGAACGGTCTCCTTGTGGAATGGTTGAGCTGTTTTCCAGGTTGCTGCTTAAACCCTGTTAGCCTGGAGCCTGTCAGAGGAAGGGAAAAGCAGCAATGTAAGCTGGCAAAATGTCACATCCAAACAGCTGGACATGTATCTTGGTGGTCGGTCCCAGCCATCAAGATTCCACGCCTAAATCTGTGCATGTGCCGAGAAACGATGGGTTAAGCTGGTGGTTAGAATAGCATGCTGCCTTGTGAATGGTGCCAGCGTTACAAGTACTTCTTCTATTATAGCAGTACTGAGAGCTCCCAGTTATGCCGGATGCCACCCAGTAATTCACAGGGTAAAAAATAGTCCATGACCAAAACAGCTGACCGCCATATTTGGTAAGATAGTCAATGGAAGGTGCTTTACCTCAGGTGATGTTATTGGCTGTATTCTGCATATAGGGGAACTGAGGTAGAGGAGGGATGAAGATGACTAGTGCAGAGTGGTTGAACCTACTTGGACCACCACATTAAGTGGTTATGCCTGTAGTTTTAGAAGTGTCTGGCCTGGCATGAAAAATAAGGAAACTGCTGTCTTGAAAATGAATAAGAAAGAAACATTTCCCACCCTTAATCCATTGCATCTCTATGTCCAGTCTGTACAGTGCATTTTGGACTCTTTTGGAAGCAAATCTTGGTAGTGGTGTCAGTATGAAAGGGTGCTTTCTCTAATACATGCCAAGACTGCTTTTGGCAGGAAAAGCCTAATACAGTATCCTGTACATCACTGGCAAATCTACTGAGTTGGCATCAGGATTTCACCCAGGCCACCTTTACAAAGCACAGCATTTGGCAGTGAGCAGAAGCTCTTTGATTGATTGTTTTCTTTTTTTAGCCAGTTTCCCAGTACAGAGTGGAAAAAGGCCAATGCCATCAGAATCGGCAGAGGACAAGGGGATGTCAGGATGGGGTTTGGCAAAGAACAAATGAACAAAAGTGAATGGCCACATGATCTACTTCTTGCAGAGAAAATGGATTCCTTACCTTTTCAGAGCACTCCTCAATGGAATGCCAGGGAGAGGACTAGCAATGCTTTTGGCATACAAATTGCAGCCAGGCCTAGGATAAACTAAGGAAGGACTGGCATAATTGGAAGAGTGCATGTTTACTTTGTTGGAGAAATATAAACAATGTTCTCCCATTGCAGATCCAATGCAGACTTCCTACAAAATTGGCTGCCATATGAACAAACTGCCCTTGCACAGCAGTAACCTCTTAATCATCAGTATGATGTGCACAGCCATGCAGATGCTTGGTTTAAACATTAGAAAAAACTTTTGGTAAGGGCTGAAACACTCATGCAGTGAGCCTTTCTATGGGAGTCTTCTCCAAAAGAATTCATTTTGCGGGTCACTGGAAAATGGAGACTCAGCAGGAGCACAAGCAGACGCCTGGTGGGATAAAAAGCCTGCCACGTTTTCCCTCTGAAACTTTCAAGTATCCCTGTGTGCTTAGCACCTGGGTGTGTTTGAAGGTCATCTGTGTGCAGGAAGACAGAAGACTCTGTGGAAATCAGGTATGTGCCGGCTCCTCGCTGAGCTCCTCCATTTGCCAATTATTGTCACACCACTGTTTGCTAAGGTGAAACATCCGTATCTGCAAAATTCAGTCATTAATGTTGCAGAAACAGGAGCCCTGAACTGAGTTCTCTTTGAGGTCAGCCTCTGTGCTGCTGCTCAGCCCCAGCAGCAGCAGGAAAATGATTCAAAAACACTCTGAGGAGTTCCCTCACCAGAGGGAGGTAACACACACTGACCTGCTAGTCTGTGCAGAAGAACCAAAGAGCTTTACCTTCAGTGTTTAGCTAGAGATAGTGCTTCCTTGCCAAGTGGAAAAGGCACAGTGTGAGATGTAGTTAAGCATTTGTGCAACACTAAATTTATTCTTGCAGCCCAATTTAGGAGTAAGTGGAGTGTAGATGGGATAGACCCACGTGTACCGAAACTCCAGGTGCTTGTACAACACCACACATCACACACATGCGTTCCTCATCCTACTGCCGGCTCTTCAGTGCTTCATTTTAGCTTCTGTTCTCACTTCTTTTCTCCTTTGTTTCTTTCAGCACCAAGACTCTGAGGATCCTGCTTTATTCTCTCTGCTCTTTTGGCAGTGGTGGCGGAGAAATACAATCTTAGTCTCTTCACGAGCAGGATTTTGGCTGGCAGTAGTACGGAGGTTTCCAGTACCGGGACTGTCAAGCACCTGTCACAGCACGCCCTTTAGACTCTTTTGATGGTAGAGAACAAGGCCTTAGGTTACTTTACAGAATTTAAGGTATGGTTTTCAAGTCGCTGAGGAGAGGGGAAGAGAGAGGGAGAGGCAGACTCGCCCTAGGAAGCAACAGACCACAGGAGATAAATGAATCCCGCTCCAGCCAGATAAAGGGTGCAAGAACGAAAGATAGAAGGAAACATGGAGAACATGAGAGCAGCCAGGGGTGGTGACAGCATTGTTCTCTGACACCTTGCTAAAAGCAGCATTCCCACAGAGAAAACATTTTCCATGCCAGGGGGTAACTGTCAGAGAATATAGCAGTTGCATCCCACTGCCTTTCTGGAAGGAAAGCACCTCTTACTTGATTTTATATTTTTTTTCACGGCAGGGACAGCTTCCTTGCTGACATTAATCCCCGCTCCTCTATTGGTCTATGAAGATTTGCCAGCGTGGTGAGAGATGTGTCTGCTGTTGGAAGTTACTGGGCAATGAGGTGTGATACAAATTTGCTAGTGACCTCACTGTTTTCATAATTAATCTCTCACATATTGTAAAATACGTTGTAAAATGCAAAGTGACACAGTACTGTAAGTATTTAGTTGTCACTGTCTTCTCTGCAGTGATTTGACCCATTAAAAAAAAATGACAAAGAGCTCACTCAAAAACCCTGGAAATGAGAATATGTGACTGTAATTGTGTATGCCTTGATAAAACCCTAGCAGTTGCTTGCTGTGGTAATACCTGATTGAAGCCAATTCTGCAATGGCAGCTTTATGCTCTTACTTACAAGGTCTTTCTGAGGCTACTTGGGGAAGGAAATTGAAGCTTAGAAATAGTGTAGTTGCAGGTCCGGATCTGGAAAAGAGGTTATTTCAGTGTTTAAAGAAGGTCTGATGTGGGGATTGGTTTAAAGCCCTTTCAGTTCCCTATTTTGATGAGACTGTGTCAGGCTCAATGGCTAAAGACTCTTCTGACCATGTTGTAAGTAGGTCAAAGATCGTAGATACTAGGATTTGCCCTGTCTCACCAGGGTTTTATTAAAGCTTTGTTATGAATTTGAGGCTTGGGAGGAGTGTCTAGTTACCAGCTTCAGACACATGCGTATTCCATCCACACACCAGCTACAACATGAACAGTGCAGCCTTGAAGCCGGCAGGCTGTGGCTTTTCTGCCTTAAAAAGTCACACCATTTTATGTGTAGTGGCATATGGCACACTCTGTGGGTGCTATCTGAACTCAAAAAAAGCAACAGCTACCTATTACATTGTTATAGTTCACTCCAAAGCATAAAGCCATTCTGAGAGAAGGAGCATATTGCAGTAGTAGAAAAGACAGAAAGGCCAGTTAGGGCATTCTTCCATTTAAAACTTTCTTTGATTAATAAGAGTGCAAGATGTCACATTTCTGTTCTTATTCTTCACTGAATAAGCAAGGAATAAATTCTTTCCTGTGAGTACCAGACTGGCTGATTATTCCTTAAGTTCAGAGCATTGCTTTCAAATCATAAAGTTTCAGAACAGAAAAGGAGCAGCATGTGTTTTTGTCCTTTTGGGTCTCACTGCAGCATACAGTTGACATAGATTGGCATGATGACTTATTCTGGGGACTGCTCTTTCGAAGATAGCATCAGGACCTCATGTGCCAGTGGCACTTTTGAAACAGGCTATGCCATTTTCAAACTAGACACTTCAGAAATTCAGAAGGTGACATGCAAGCAGATATTTATCTGCTTGGTGTGCAGGAATGCAGAACTTTCCATCATCTGGTCAAGGAGGAAATGGCCTCTCCAGTACTGGAAATAACTCAAAGTTCTGAGCATAAGGATGCTGCAGTAGTTTGTAGGATGCTACCTCCCATGAACTGCGTGCGCCTGGAAAGAATGTTAAATGTGCCCGAGGAGAAGCTCTGCTCCCTTAACCTGAACTTCAGGGTGAGCCGAGCCTCCTAGCAACTGCTACTGTCATTTATCGGTCGGCCCTACCAAAGCCAATGGAAAATGGTGCCTCTGTGCCAAGTTGCTTAGAGAAGTGAAAGGCAGAGAAGCATGGTGGTGCCCAGTGTAGAATTTGTGTGATCTTGCATATCTGTGACAGGGACGGATGCCTTCTACTGGCCCTGTGCAGACCACGCTTGGCACCTGGGTGAATGACTTCGCTCTTCACATCGTGTATGACAGCATTTTTGAGACAAAATTTGGTAGTGTTGAGGCCACAGACCAATGCTTTTGTCTGCAGCGCCGTTTCTCTGTTGACATACACTTACACCGTACAGGGAATAGCCTGTTGTTCACTGGTTGTTTAGCACTAACACAAATGGAGTTCTGGCCCGTGACTGAGTTTCCCTTGTGCTATCACCATACAAATAAGTAAATAGTAATATTAAAAGGAGGGAGGACAAATGTGTTGTCTTGAGTAGAGCAGGTTGGATGTTCCAGGATGTTTCAGGCTGTGCTCAGCGCCTTGTGAGATTTGGCTGTGCATGTTTTGGTGCCTGATTAATATTTTTTTTTTGCTGCTGGGCCAAAGAATCTAATTCATGTATTTATATATTCTACAGGACTAGAGACTTCAGGAGGCTGCCAAGCATTTTCTGATTAATGGAAGTACAGTAGTGATTTCTGTAAAAGTTCCACAAAGAAAGCAATTTGCTGTAGAGATGTTGTAGAATTTTGCTCCTGTTAGATATTGTCTTGTGTGTCAGTAGGCAATAAAGAATAAACCTGAGAGCCCTGCTGCGGCTCTGGTTTGACAGAAATCCGTATCGCGCACACGTTGGATCTGTGGAAGGATCTAGCATTTTAGTTGATGCCCGAATCGAATCACAGACCATGGTGGGAAACTCTTGAATGTGAGGATTGGACTAGATGGTCTTTAAGGTCCCTTCCAACCTAGACAATTCTATGATTCTATGGGGGAGGGGGGAATGTGGTGTGTGTGTATGAGCCTGCATGCATGAAGGGACACTAAGCTTTCAGCACGCGTGTGTAGTTCTGCTCTGTTCTTCCAGAGACGACTCTCCTCTCCCTTTGTCTCCGTGCTCCCCCCGGTAGAGATAAGCTGTGCTTATTTTGGCACCGTCATCCCAGCAGCCCGGGAAGGACCAGATACTCGCCCCTCCTCCCCACCCCC
>JAOQGH010000006.1:3126220-3149141 GCA_025769975.1 Gallinago jamesoni
TCAGCAGGGGAGTTGGACTAGATGATCTCTATGGTCCCTTCCAACTCTAAAAATAATTCAGTGAAATTCAGTGAAAGTTAAGAATGTAGCAAAGCCTTCCTTTGTCTTTTTTTCTGCTGTTCAGTGAAGGCCTGGAATTCAAGTACTGTGCGAACAATGGATTCATCTGCCCCTGGAGGTGAGTGCTCCTTTCAGCGTGTCCTCATGGAACACAATTTGAGAGGGATTCCATGCTGCATGTCCGGGGCGTTCGGATCTGAGCATGTAGTTCCGATTAGTAGGTACATGGTGATACTAAAATTGCTAACAAAACTGCATGCAGATTGGGTTTCCCAGGTATCGTGAAAACTTGTTCCACTGTATCAGATTCTCAGTCAGTTCGAAGCGAAGGGTACTGCTATGGTTTGAGAGAACCCATAAAAATTTATTGTTGCTTAGACAATTATTGTATCATCCAATGACCACTCTCCACCTGGAAAGGGGAATGGGGGAACACAAGGAAGCATGAGAGTTGAAATATAAATAGATTTAATAGGATAAGACTAAATAATTAACAATAATACTAAAGAACCAGTATTAAATCCAATACTAATATAAGATACACAAGATTTAGACTCAGTCAATTCTATCAGTAGGAAGCTGTGCTCTCCCAGCAGTGGACAGCAAATGTGGGACACTGTGAGCTCGACAACTCTGGAAGGAAGGGCTCAGGGGTCCGGCACCAGGCAAAGGAGTTCTCTGGACTGCTGCCATCAAGGGAGAGAGAGACTATGCAGCAAACTTTCTAATTTATATTGAATGTGATGTTCATGGTATGAAATAATCCTGTTGGCAGCTTGGGTCAAGTGCCCAGATCTTGCTCCTCCTCATCCCCGCACCCGGTGAGGCTCAAAAACACCAAGACCTTGAACCCTATATGGCATAGCTGGCTATAGAGTAAATATTTTCTTTAATTCAAAAACTAGAGCCTTCCAAAAGTGGAGTTTTCCCAAGTATTAGAAGTTAGTTCTGCGTCACTCAACCCAGGACAGGTACTTATCCCTTTTTGCACATGGTGTACATGTGTACGGTTAGGCAATCTCTGCAGTGGAAACATTAAGCGCCAGAAAAGTGTGGCAGAACAGACAGTCTGATCTGTCAAGACTTCAGCTGACCAAGTGAAAACTGTGACTGAATACAAAGTAATGGCATGTTGGATTGTGGATTGGGAAGTGGATGTTGAAGCACGTTCTTTTGAGCAGACTAGCAGTAAGTAGTCCCCTTCATATACGAGTTTGTCAAAGGCCAAAATGCCTTAAGGATTTTCAATTTCAGTCAAAATAGATGAGCCTTCAGTAAATGAGTTGCTGGCTTATGCGGCAAGTTTTGGCTTTAGTGTGTCAGAACTGGGCAAGCTACTTTGTTTTTCTGCATTTACAAAGCACAGCTGGAGTCCAGAGCTGGGCTTTTAAGAGGCAAAGTACAAAAGGTAGAACCTTGGATGAGAGGAGGAAGATGCAAAGTTGTTTTTAAGCCACCTTTGCAACCTTTTGAGTCTGTTCTACTTTACAAACTGGTGGAAATTAGGCAATTTAAATTATGCTATCAACCATGGCACACTTCCCAGGACTCCTTATGTCTGCCAGAATGACTGCTGCAAGCTGAGCTGTAGCATCATTTCTTCCTTTCACTGAAATGTCCGTGGCAGTGTGCCCTCCCCTGAGGTCGCATGAGGGCCTGAAATGATCCAAAAGCAGTTTTATCAAAGTCATCCTGTCACTGCCCTTTCTGGTATGTTTACACTGTCCTTGCTTCAGTGCAGCAATTTTGCAGAGGGGTTGAACCCCTGGGGAAAATCCCTCCTCAGGTTGTTAGTGCATAGGGGAAGTTAGACAGAGCTTTTCACTGTGGTGAGTAAAAATCAATGCATGGCTATCTATCAGGAAATGGTTTGAAAACATATGAGGAAAGGAGATAAAAGAGGTTTCTGCCCTGATGCATCTTGGTTTTACTGCTTTTATACAGAGAATATCGCTTCTGTCACTAAATCTGTGTCACCTGAGAGCTGTGAAGCGAGTAGTGGAACCAAAACTGGTGAAAGGTATGCGTTTTTCTTGACATTTTGTTAGGCCGTTGGGGTCAGTATAGTCTCAAGGGACAGCGTTCTGCTGGTTTGGAAAACAGGCGAGTCCCAGATGCTGTATTTTAAGCCTGTTAAAGGTTGTGAGCTTTCCTGAGCACCAAGTGGAATAGAGATGAGAAGGAATAAAAATCTTTTGCAGAGCAGTTTAAAGCAGACCTAACTGTGGATTTCAGAACTGTTAGAGTGTCAATAGAAGTCTCAGTGCCAGTGGTGGATTGTTGTTAGGAGGAGCAAATTATCTGGCCCTTTGAAAACACTTTCAAAAATACTCAGCTGTGTTGAAATTTGTACTTTGGGCTTATTTTTGGAAACCAACATATGACTGCCATCAAATATCCTTAATTTGGCTAGCCTAGAGTTTAGTTTGTAGATAAATGATTTGCTGAGGACTACTACACATTCTTGATTAACTCAGAGTTGCGGTTGCTTAGCATGGGATTACATGGAGTCACAATTGCTACTGGTATATCCAGGCATCCTCAGCATGCAAATTATGCGTCAAGAAAAATGGGAGGGCAGCCAATTTAAAATCTCTCAAATTGGGCTTGCATCTGCCCTGAAAATTATCCCAAGTTTGGCGTTACATTTCTTCTGAGTTAGTGCCAACATCAGCACTTCGATACTTGAAGCATGATATGCTGAGTGCCCAAGAGAACTTGCTGTCAGATCTGACCTCCATCTCTACCAGGAAATAATGTGCGACACTGATGTCATTGCACTTTGCCTCAGTTTCCCCTTCTCTGTATGGGGAACATTTCCAAATGTATGACTTACTTCATTAATGCTGACAAAGTGGTTTATGGCTCAAATAAACACAAATTAGAATATAATCCTGTATTTCTTGACCAAATTACTAGCTTGTGGTCTGTCAAGCAACACTGACATGAGCTCAGGATTCTGTGTATTATTAATAAAAACTTCAGAAGTACTTCCCGAGTTACTCTTCAAATTTCATTTTTAAAAACCCTCCAGGAACCCCAGATTTGGAAATTAAAGGTATTTAGTGCTCTTGTGTGACCACAACTTTTTTTTCTTTTTTCTTAAAGGTGTTTAATGGTTGTTCTACTCAGTGCTACAAAGCACTTGTGACTTGTCCAGCCATGTCTCAGTTGTAAAAGTACCTTAGACTCTTCTATAATTAGGTGCTGTTTTCTGTCAATAAAACTTTGACTTCTACTTAAATTGTTTTTGACTCATTCAGGTCCTCTAGAAATGACTGGTTTGGGAGGTTCAGAGTAGGCAACAGGTAGACCTTTATGGTGACTCCTGGCACTGCAGAATTACTTATTTGTTTAACCATGTACCTTTCGTGTTATGTTTCTCCAGTGCCACTGACAGTTACTGTGATGTGACACCCAGCACTCGCTCCTCTCCTCCCGCTGGACGTCGCCAAGTTGAAAGGAGGCGAGAACTGGTGCGGTCTCAGACGCTCCCACGGACTTCAGGAGCACAGGCCAGGAAAGCGCTTTTAGAGAAATTTGACCATGATGGTGGAAAGTACGTCACACCCCTTGTCTCCTGAATGGGTTTGTTAATGGGAAAGTAATCTGTCAATTATTACCAGCAGAGGACAGCTGGGTGGGAGGACTCTCTCAATGTAGTATTTTGAGCTAAGGGACAATATGAGGTTACGTATAGCTTCAGTGACTTCACAGACTGAGCCCTGGAAATTCACAGCTATGTATTCCTCTGGCTTTGTAGTTGGTCAGCTGAAGAAGCAGGTGCCTCTTCTCAGGAAAGTGCTGTCAAAGCTACCTTCTCAGTCATTCTTAGAGACTTGTGATATAGTGACTTTCTGTTGCCATTCATTAAGGACCAAAAGCGTGGACTGTTCTTTATGCACCATGATGGCGTTACAATTTAAATAGAAGAGGGCTTAGGATCCTGGGTTTAGTGAAATGAAAATGAGTTTTTCTTGCAGAACCAACAAGTTGAAGTTTCAGCAACATGTTTCTCAGATATCACCTGGACAGGGGCTGACCTGGGCAAGGTTGCATAGATGTTGCTGACAAGTAGGTGTAAGTTTTTTTAGAATGTAATTTAATCTGGTTTCTGTTAATTTTCCAGAGGAAAAGGAGAATCCAGAGCTAAACTGAAGAGGTCGCAGAGTTTTGGGGTTGCCAGCGCTAGCAGCATTAAACAAATTCTGTTAGACTGGTGTCGCTCAAAAACCATAGGATACAAGGTGAAGACATGCTAGCACTTTCAGCGCTCTCTTTTTCAGGAGAATTTGCCAGAAATCATACTCAAAGAAGTGAATGTAAAACACACTAGATAATGAATTAACTTCCTCAAGGTCATCAAGTTTGCGGGTAACGCAAAAATCATGGTTTGCATGGGCAGCACATCAAGACAGACAGTGATTGCATGAGTGAGATTTTAGGTGTTCATCACAACAATGTATTAGTGTTTGTCTGAAAAGCCTACCTTTTTCTGCTTATGGATAGAGACTTCAGTATATGCTCATGCATTTTTTTTTTTCTTGTGATTTTTGCATTCTTGTTATATATGGCAAGATCTGTATAACATTTTGTGAATATGTGGAGACTTTGTCCCTTTTGCTACACAGTAGATGAGAATACTCTATTGGTATTAGACAAGTGAATTTGTAGTAAATGGTTGAGGTTGAAACACATGGTGTTAGTGAGCTAATTTCTATGAGGTACCATTACTGTAGCTAAAAGAATTCAGCAGTTGAAATTGTAGTAATTTTACCTGGCCTTAAACTGCAATTGCCAAAGCAGAAGAAAGGATTTTTTTTTTCTAAGTTTTTTTTGCTTTGTGTAATGTTTATCAATATTATTCTAAAGTGTGTATTATTATTGCTGAACTCTAGATTACAGTACACATAATCAGAACTAGTGAAAAAAATTACTTAGTTGCTGACCAGAAAAGCTAGGGCTTGAATTTTATGTGATGGGAAAGCAGCATGAGACAAGGGTCCAAATATGTTTCTTTTCACTGTGGCAGTTGAAATTATAAATAAGCACTTATTCTAAGAGTGAGGTTTTGCAGTAAGCATAATTCTTCCTATATTTCTACCTATCTGTATGTAAACAGGAGTTGAATTGGGCCTTACTGAAAAGCAAAGCAAGCATAGTCTTTATCTAATGTTACTCACTGCCACACAGTGAGCTGTTCTTCAGTTGTAAATATTCACGAGGATAAGCAGTGTCCCTGGTTTCTGCAGATACTGAGCCGGTGTGTTGGGGCTACTCCAGAGCTCGCGGATGGTGATGAGATTCTTCCCAGTGTTGTCAGTTAGCTTTGTATCGGGGGCTGTGACTGCACGTCTGCTTTGCATCTGGGCATTTCAGACAAAAGGCTTTTATTGCTGAGTGTACAGCTTTCTCTCAGGATAGAAATAATGTAATGGATATACAAAGAGGGGAAGGAACACATAAAACCTGTACTGTGCTGCTTTGGTTAGTGGGAGAGAAGGACAGGAAACTGCAGGGAGCAAAATCAGCTGTTATTCCCTGTTGCGCTCAGCTGCGTTAACATGCGTGTTTTTTTCATCATGACAGCACATTGATCTCCAAAACTTCTCCTCAAGCTGGAATGATGGGATGGCATTCTGTGCTCTTGTGCATTCTTTCTTTCCTGAAGCTTTTGATTATAATGAGCTTGACCCAGCTAATCGCAAGCAGAACTTTGAGCTGGCCTTCACCATGGCTGAGTGAGTATCACATTAGACATCCGTGAAGTGCTTCCAGTTCAAGTCTAAATCGGCTGGGCAGCAGCAAAGAATTTAATGATTCTTCTTGTAGATCCAATATCACTATCATGATCATGCCAAAAAAGATAATAAAGCTCTGCACAGAGAATGCATAGAACAGGAGACTCAGCAGCTTAAAATCAGAGTTGGTTTTGCCACACACAGGATAATTCACTGGACTCCTGAATTCAGGTCATTCACAGTCTTCAGGCAGTACTTGAATTCTGCTTTCTCCCCTCTGTGATTCTCACCAGCCTTAGCACTGACACACTAAACTTGAGAAATCAGCCTTGTGAGTTCTGCTTGGACGGAAGAGGGGAAAAAAACCCTTGCTTCTCTCTGTGTGTTCTTTGGGGTTTTTTTATAATTCTTAATGAATTTCATTATATCAGTCATAAAAAAATTGAGTTCATAGAGCACAACATCCAGTATTTACTAACAGTTCATAGAAACTGGACATACAGCTTCTTGTTTCTGATGTTTCTGTGTTGCTGATAAACCTCAGGATTTCTGAAATACCTCAGTGATGCTCAAATCGGAGCAGCAAATGAAGGAAATGAGTCTTAGAAGCAGTTATAGGCCTTAGATTTAACTCCTGATTTGCTGTACCTGTTTTATTATTACTACAGGAAAATGGCTCACTGCGATCGTCTGATAGAAGTGGATGACATGATGATGATGGGTCTCAAGCCAGATCCCATGTGTGTCTTCACCTATGTCCAGTCTCTATACAATCATCTACGATGCTTTGAATAAAACCACCGACACCTCTCCAGCCAGAAGGGTCAAGTACAGTATGCTGATGGGAAGTGCAACATTTTGAAAATGGAATGCAGTGTTATTTCCTGGTTTTTACTGTCCCATTGCTTACATTCAGCTGTGTGGCTGGCCGGCCAAAGTGTTGCAGAGCAATGCCCCAAAGTGTTGATCACATCAGCACAGCAGTAATAGCAGTAATACAGAAATATGTTTGAAAAAGACCAAAAAAAAAAAAAAAAAAAAAAAACAAAAACCCCACACCCAAAATATAGGGAAAGGCAAATGCTGTCATTTTGGTGCTAGTATTAGGTTGGATTTTTAATATTCTTGTGTTTAAAGATCACAGGAAGCTAATTGGCTGTTCTTATCTCTGTTAGGCAGGGGACACGGTTTTATGCAGTGACAGGTAACACTGCTATGAATGTGTTTCCTCTTAAAATGCAGGTAAAACTCCAAAGATGGCACCTTCAGTCTCACTTTGCTGTTCAGTATAGCACAGAAGAAATAGCAGATGGACAAGGAAAATTCCATTTAGCAAATAATAGCCTAGAGTACTCAACCACTGGAGTGATCCTCCATCCCTACCCACTGCTCCAGCGTACATGCACACACATCCAGCAGACATTGCTTTGTTCTCTTAGAGCAGAAGGAGAACGTCACTTCTTACCTTATGACTGGGGCAAAAGAACTACTGTGTTACACAACAGCATTTCTCTGTAACAGCCACATCTGAAGAGACTTGGGTGGAGACTTGCCAAAGCCTCTGCTGGCCATCTTAGATTAATTTCTTATCACAAAGAAACAGCAGGTGGGGCTGTTCCATGTATGAAACTGTGTGTTTGCATGATTTAGGATTACAGGAAAGCGGGGGGTGAGCAAGGTACAAAATCCTTGAGCAGTTGTAATAGAAGCAGGACTCCGGCACACTTTGACCTGGACTCCGGGGGAGAGCAGCTTTACGGTGGGGACAGGAATGAAGCCTTTACGACTTGTTCAATCCTCATGCTGACTCCAAGATGGACAGGCAATATGCCAAAACAATATGAAAGATGTGGGATTTTTTAAGTGCCTTGGACTAATTTCTGTTTTCAGTTAAATTAGCAGAAAACCCACAATACAGAGGGATTACTCCAGATTTACTGGACAAAAAGGTCATGTGTCACCCTGTCTGGTTTTCTCCTTCATAAATCAACAGAGCTTTGTTTTCACAGTGAATGTTAAAAACAAAACCACTAAAAAAGCTTACTTTAAAAAAAAAAAGCGTCTTTTAAAATAATTTATTCCCAAAGAACAGGCTCATTGAAAGTAAAAACTGAAAGCCACGAGCCTTCTGCTCATGCTAGAGAATGTTTTTTAGCCTGCATTTGTGCTATTTGTAGATATTTGTAAAGATTATTGGTTCTGTATTGATAACCATTTATAATAAAATATGTCAAACATTCTTCAGATTTATTGCTTGTGACAAATAAGAAAGTAAAATCAGTGAAAATATCCCAGAGCTTTTTCTTAGAATATTATTGTTCTAGTCATGGTGCTGTGTACTCTGAATTTCAGTTTAAGAAAGTACAGAGGTTTGGTGGCATTTGGAATAAGATTTTAGTTCAGCATGCCCTTCTAGTGAAGTTTACTAAAGAAACCACAAATGAAACAACCACTTTGTTAGCAATCTCAGAAAAAAAAAACCAAACACGAAAAGTGTACAAAAGTAAAATATAACTTAAATGCTGAAGGTCTGGATCACCACATTCTGTTTGAAGGGTAGCTAGGCTATGACGCTATGGAAACAGTTGGAAAGACTTTTGAATATGCTTATACATTATATGTATGTACTTATAAGTATCAACAAGATACTTGGTCAAACTTGCAGGATCCTTGGCATTGCTAATCTCCCAGCTTCTGTGTGCGTGGACAGAGGTTGGGTGGGCTGTTTCCATTTCTCACGTGAGCGCCGTTGACTTCAGTTTTTGACTTTAGTCCTCAGAATTACAGTCATTCAAGACAGAAGTACACCTGTTGCTCCACCAAATGCACTGTAAGGATGAACATGCTGCACTTGTGTTTTGGAGAAGTGATCAGAGTGAGCATGATGAAAAACTTTTCCATGACTTATATGTGCAATACACATATTTACATTCTGACAGCAGAATACTTTTCATTGACTAGCAGAGCCAAGTTGCATCATAGCTACAAGAGGGACAATACTGCCTTTGCAGTCCCAGGTCGTGAATGATTTTTATGTGTGCTCTGATGCTAAAGACACAGGTAAGTGCTTGGCCAAAGTAGGTCTAGTAGCAAATAATTATATAAAGGAAGTTTTAGACAGTAAAATTATTGCCAGTTCACCAGGGGAGTTTACATCCTTTCTATAATTTAGTTGGTTCTCACAGCTACCCAGAAGCTATTTGTACAGGTTTTCTAAAATCTTCCCACTTCAGAGAGGTGATGGTAAAACACCTGGTCTTAACTACATCAGGGATGTACAGAGGGGTGTAACCCTACCATCTGATGTAACACTCTCCTGTCTCCTTCGTTTCTTCTGTCTGGCTCCCAATTTCTTTTGTCCCAGGGAAGAATATAGTTGCCATAAAGATGGAGCATGCTGCTAAGGCTGTTTTATGACTGACATTTTAGATCACTAGGTACCTAACACACTTTTCATTTGCTTTCACAATCTTTATGTATTTCTGCAATAAATCGATCAAAAATTACTGGCCGAAGCTGCGGGACCGAGCTCAGTTCATGTTACGAAGAAAACCTTTTTACTTCCAGACAGATTCTACCGGAGAAGAGGCGACGGGCAGCAGCATCCCTGACCGGAGCCCCCGCCGGGCGGCAGGGCAGCTGCTGCCGTTCCCATGGCAACCGGTTTGTTTGCCGCCGCCACCCGCCCGGGCTGTTTCATTGCGCCTTTCACGGGAAATACCGGCTGCTGCTGCGGGAGCGAACGGGCTCCGGCCGCGGGAAACGGCGACCGTGGCTCTTGGCCAGGGCTGGAGTTCAGGCGCTTGCCGGGCTGGGCCAGCGTCGGCCAAGAGGTGTGCGAGGGGACCGGGGGGGTTCGGGGCTCTTGCGCTGGGCTAAGGGCGAAGCTGTGCGTATCTGGGTGCGGGGCTGCCTCAGAAAGGCGGGATGAGCACAGCACAAGAATAGGAAAAAGGGATAATCAAACTGCTGTGACTTTCCGTATATTTTGGGCAGTGGTCACCCCACATTAAACTAGAGTGCTTTGTTCTGCTTTAGCCCTTCCAAGGCTTTCCATTTCCTCATTTATTTGCTGTATTTCCTCCTTCAGCTTTTCCTGTTTTCCAGGTCCTTTTTTTTCCTTTTTTTCTTTTTCTAATGACCATTACATTTTTTTTTTTTACAACCCAGAGTTCATCCACCTCTCCAGCCATATTCTTAAAAGGTGTTTAATTCTCTAACCTGTGGGATACTATTTATCTTTAGTGTTTGTTCAATTCTTTGCATTTTTCTGTGATTGTGCATTAATAACTCTGTCCTTCCTCACCAGTCTCATTTTCTTTCCCTATCACAGACAGCCCATCTCCTCAGTTACACTTTCAAGCCTGTTTCTCTCCTCCTACCTTCCATTCCCAACTTCTTCTGTTTCTTCATTCTACTGCAAACCCTCTCTCCCACACCTTAGCAAAGTTTTGGAACCTTGAGCAGAAAGTCTTTTATTTTTATATCTGTGTCATTTTGCAGGTAAAAGGGGCAAGAATTTTTCTCACTCTCATGGAACTTCTCACCATTCTCCCCTTTTTCCTTATACAACCAAATAGAATGCCATTCCCATTTTCAGATTTCACATTCCAAGAACTAACCTGAGTTATATCCAGAAGCCTCCCAAAAAACAATGGCCAGGCTACTGCAAGCTCCACCCAAGTTTCATCCCTCAGAATGGGACATTGCAAACAAGAGGCAGAGTGCCAGCACGGAGTCTCAGAAATCCAGGTCAGAACGCGTGACAGCTGAGAGCCGGAGACTGCTGGATGAGATAGAAAAGACAACACAGAAAACCCAAAGGGATGTCAACAAGAAAATAGGTAATTCCACGTATTCTGCAAGTGTCAAGATGTGTTGTTTGAGCTATATGTTTAAGATGGACTTAGAAAATTAGTTGATAGTGAATAGTAATATATGTCAATGCCATGTTCTTTGGTATTAAAAAAATATTTAAAAAAATATTTAGAGGAAGATTCTTTATCTTATAATAAATTAATTACTTCTCCGAAACACACAGAAAGCTACTCTAACCAAACCTGACACAGAATTGCCAAACTGTCTCCACATCAGTCTACAGCACTACATATACTCCACTGCAGAATAAGTCTGGTTTTAGCCATACCTAAGATCTGACCCACAATGCTCTGATATGTAACATGGGCTGGTATTAATATGTTTGCAATTTTCATTCTGCAGAACAGAGACAGGAAGAAATAAAATTCTGGAAGCAAGAATTAGATAACAAACTTGAACAAATTTTTCATGAGACAGAGGTACTGTTGACTTTCAAGACTAGGCTGGAGAAATCTTTGGAGAGCTGTAAAGAGCCACTTGACATTGCCCAAAAGTGTCTCCTGAACAGGTGAGAAGATGAAGAAGAACAGCATTTAGGGAGAGAAAAAAAAAATGTAGGTAATGAACCTTTAACAAATAATATAAAAGGCTGCAAACTAAGGCCCTGCCTCTCTTTGATAAGAGAGGACCCACCTCTCTTTTTGATCAGTCACAGTCTGATATAGGTGTTGTAACACTGAGGAACCAAGGCCATAAAGGAAAAGCTTTCCATGTGGCAAGGAAAAGCTTTCAATTTGGAAAGCTGGTCTTCATCATCTCCTGCTTGCTGCAAGCATTTGGTCAATGTGGCTGATGTCTTTTCCTCTTTTTGTTTAGGCAGAGGCGAGCTGGGATTGACTTGGTGCATGACAAAGTGGAACAGGAACTGGTAAAGGAAGCTGAAGTTCTCCAGGGGGTTATTGCTTTGCTTGAGCGTACGTTGGAACAAACCAAGGAGCAAATCAGGTGCAGAGACAAAGAGCATAACTGAACACTGATTAGCTAAAAAGTAGGACAGCCATAATCCTGAGAAGTTGTGAGGTCAGGCTGCACACAGGTCCAAAGTTACCTTCACTGTTAAACAGTTACAGGATGTCAGTCCTAATTCATACCATTTGATTAGTAATGGTGAGAAGTTCTGCTCTTTAGAACTCAAAGTACTCGCTTGTGATTCCTGGTCTTCTCATGATCCAGTCCTGTGCCTTTAATTCTACTGGGAATTGTGCCATCAATTTATATGGAGGCAGCTTTGCAATTAACAGTTCATACATGAAGAATTCCATAACAGCATTTGTATTACCTAATGTATGTGTGTATGCATGTTAGGGACACCTGTGAGTGCCTACACTTCGGCTTAGAGTCCGGTTGTTTCTCCTCCTAGACTAAACCGTTCAGCAAAATACAACCTGGAAATGGATCTGAAGGACAAGTTCACAGCTTTGATGATTGATAATTACTGTGCTAGCTTGACAAACAACACTCCTGATATCAGATATGCTGACCATACAGTGAAAATAGAAGGAACGTAAGTGGTTATTTACTTCAATGAACATGATAAACATAGAACTAGTATAAGCAGTTCCAGTAATAGCAAGATTGAAGTAATTTTGTATAAAACATGCTATATATGTCCATCATGTTTATTGTAGATTGTTTCTTATACTTCTGTCCATCACTAGTATCTGTGTAATTAGTCTGTGAAATAAGACACAATAACCACATTCCCAGTGAACTGCAGTCAGTTTTTGAGGCTCAGAGTTAGCTAAGGAAAAAATTCTCCCATTGTTTAAACATAGAGTAGATTTAACAATCTAACTTCCTCTCCCCCAGTGTCCCAGTGGGGAGAGTGCTGGGCTGGGACACGTGAGGTGTGGGTGAGGTGTGGAGTCGGTGGCTGACTCAGTCATTAACCTGCCAAATGCACCTCTTCTGTGTGTGTTAGTGTGAAAGGCTTAGACAAAGAAACTGCTACCACAGAAAAATGGGCTGAAAAGGAAAAGCATACTGAGAAAGCAACGTGTGTGAGTGTCCCAAGGACACTACTGGCTCTGTGAGAAGTGACAAAGGGGGAGCACTGAGAGACGGCAGGTCTTGCTGTCAGCCGGTGAGCATCAGCGACAGGCTGCATTAACTCAAACCTCACCCATGTTGGCTGCTACATGCAAATGACAATTAGCACTCTATACACCCAGCCAGTGAAAAAAGGAACCCTGTGAGGAACTTTCCAAAGACCTGCCTGCAAGCCCCTGGTGCACAGTGTGACTCTGTTAGGGGTGCAGTGGCTTCCCAACTATTGCTCCAACTGGGCTCTGCACGGACTGTCTACAGGAGTGTGAGAGACCAAGTGAAAGTTTTGTGTGAATAGTTACCTGCTATTAATAGAAACAGCTGAATTATAGAAGTAATAACAGCTCAATTAATGAAAGGTGTTCCAAGAGATATTGGTTATTATCTGTGTTTCCCCCACAGCAACTTCTATCAGAGAAAGGAACCTGTGACTTTAGCAACTTTGTTTCCATTCTACCCTTTTCTACTTTCTTCTGAAATGTTTGCAACAGAGGGGCTCTTAATTTCAGATTTGTCGAATTCTCAGCACAGCTGGGATGTGCAGTTAATAGTGCTGCTTTGTTCTTGGTTTTGTGGAGCAGTTACAGATTTATGAAGTCACAGAGGGCCTCATGCTGCCAGCTGATAACCTTTTATTTGGATCTTTTTCAGTTTTGTTAGCCCTGAAGACTGGATAGATTTCTCAAACATAAATGTTGAAAAGGCTGAAAAGCAGAGAAATAATTCTCTGGTGCTGAGGACGCTGATCGATGGCATTCTGTCACAGACGGCAAGTGACATGCACCGGCAGTGTGAGGCGGTGAACGTGGCCTTTAGGAACAGGGTGATGGAAGTCAGGGACGCCAAGCACCAGCTGGAGAGGCTCCTGGTGACGGTGAGTGGCAAGGGACAGTCAGTGAAAAGCGGGACACAATGGGCTTGTCTTATCTATCCATTTTTGCAACCCAGTGTCTTGAGCTATTTCGCTTTAAGAATTTTACCTTTGCAATATTGGCAACGCCTGCCGCGTTTTCCTCTTCCTCCCCCCAAAAACGTAATCTTAGGTTTTTATTTTCTCAGCTCTGTGTGCACCACTAGAGACATGAATTTCTGTACTCACTGACTTGATGTAAGTGTGGCTGTAGACATCAGTAAAGTCAGGATTTCCCTTGTGACTTTTAATTACACGCCGCTCCTAAATAATTTTCACGACTGTGATTAAGAGCCTTATAAAAGACTTATAAAACCAGGGTCAATGTGCTCAAAAATCTGATACATGAAAACAAAGTGTTAATGTTAAAAATTAATTGCTGAGTGTCAGTCTCCAGTTTTGCTCAGAACAGTGTCACCTGCTTTCCAAGGAAGGACTCATAATCCTGGCTGACCTTTGTAAAATATTGTTGGATGAAATAGTATCCTAACATAATGAGTATTACTGTGATGGTTGTTACTATAACTATTAAAGAAGATTTGGGTGACTTTACCCATTGTAAGAGACAGCATGCAACACTTCCTTTCCTTCTGTTGGATTTGTTAAGGTGATGGATGAGACTGCCTCACAAGAGAAGAACATTGCAGCCTTAAAGAAAGCAATTGCTGATAAAGAAGGACCTGTTAAAGTGGCTCAAACACGCTTGGAAGCAAGAAACCATCGCCCCAATGTGGAATTGTGTTATGACACAGTGCAATACAGACTGACTAGTGAAGTTCAAGAGATCACAAAAAATATTGAGAGGCAAGTGGAAATGATGAAACAGTGGAAAATCTGTGGTATAGACTACTGGTTAATTTAATGAGTCAAAGTAACACTGGGTCCCAGCTATTCTCCCTGAAAGGTTGGGAATTGCTTTTCCCTTAAGGGCAGGACACTTTAAAGGAAGCAGCATGGATATTGTCTTTCTCCTCCTTTCATCTTTTTTTTCACGCAGTTATTATCCCATATGAGAAAAAAAAACTGATTCACGTGTTTTCAACTAATGTCTGTCTGTATTTTTCCTGTTAGGTTAAAGGACACACTGGCACAGGCTGAGACAGAGCTGAAAGGTCTGAGTCGCCGACAGTTTTCCTTGGAGGAGGAGATCCGGGTGAAGGAGAATACATTGTACATTGATGAGGTGCTCTGCATGCAAATGAGAGAGTCTCTTCACATTAACAACTTCTGAAGCATATCGTACTGGAAGATCATGTGTGCTCCAAAGAGCCAGCTCCTGCTGAAATTTTATTGACAAACCTCCAGATTTATTGGTTTGGCTCAATGCTGTCCTGGTTCCAGTTGTGCAAGGTAATTAAAACTGGCCCTGTACTTACAACTTTCTGTTTCACAGCTATCTATGCTCTAGAATGCTTGATGCTGCCACTTGGCAATAAAATTCCAGAATAAGAAGAAATGTCCCTTCTTCCATGTTATTTATCTCATGTACAACCAATGATATCTTTTGCCATTGAAAGGTCTAGAAGCAGAATAGCATTCAGAGCTCTAATACACAGAAATACGTCTATTTATTAGGGATATTTATTGAGCTATATTCACCCATATTAGAGTGTGTGAGTACAAAGGAGTAAGAACACCATAATGTGGAGCTTTTTTTAAACCATAGTTCTTGGGAATTTGGAGAAAGTATGTTTGTAAGAAGCCAACAGTAGGACTTGAGGTATCCTGCAGTGTTACTGTATTGGCTTCCCCGTGGCTCTGATCCAAGTCTTAGCTACAGAGGTGTCTCTAGCCGTCAGTTCAGAGTTTAATTTGGCGGGAGGGAAACCAAACCAAACCTTGGGGAAAAAAAAAAAACAGAAGCTACTACAGCTTGTTCCGGAGCTATTTTTCAGACAGAAATGTTTTAAAGACAAAATCACTGCGTGTCTTGTTTTTCTTTCGGGTAGGATAACAAAACCCCAGGCCAGCCTAGCCCAAAAAAAACCCAACACCAAACCAAACCAAATTCTCTGCACTTGATCCTTCTTTGTTGGTGGATTTGCTACAGGTGACACCCCAGATGGTTTCCAGTACAACACTACAGTTACACCAGCTGTCAACAAAACCCCTTTTAAGGCACTGGCTCACAATTAATTACCAGAAAAGGCACGGCAGCTTGAACGCCCAAGGACTGAGGCCTCCTGCTGAGGTAGGGCTCTGGGTCACAGCTTCGCACAGGCCCCGACGCGAGTAGTGCTGCTCTGCTCGGGCACAACCGCCATCACCGACCCTACGGCCCGCCGGGGGGAGGACGCGGAGCCCGCATCGGGCCCGCCCTGAGCCCGCTGGAGCGGCCGTAGCAAATACGCAGGCGCCGAGACCTGAAAGGCCGCAGCGCGCGCGAAGAGCGCAGCCAATGGGGAGGGGCCGCGACGGCGGCGCCAATCCGGAGAGCCGGAGTGGGCGGGGCGGTGTTCAAACGCGGTGGCGGCGAGACGCGAGGAGGTTTCTGCTGGCAGCGGCCTGGTCCCGGCGACTGTAGTCCCGAACAGCCCGGCCCCAGTCTCGGTGAGTACAGCCTGAGCGGCCGCCGGAGCGACCCGAGTTTCCTGGCTGTGCGAGAGGCCTCTGCGTCGCCTTTCGCACCCGTTTCAGTGGGAAACACTGGTGTCGGTGGGGCCCGCCCTGTGCCGCCGCCGCATCTCCCGCGGGGCAGAGCCGGTGCTTTTAGCCGAGGCCGCGGTCGTGCGGGCGGTGGGGCTGCCGGCGGGGGGCGGCGGCCCGGGTGAGCCTCAGGGCACAGCCCCGCCTCCGGTGCGCGGTGCCCGGCGCAGGAGCTGTGGTCTTTGCAGTGGGTTCCGGATGAACTGGAATGAGGACAAAACTCTGGGATATGAGACGTTAGCCGAGACCCCAAGAAACTCGCAGTTACAGAGCATCCTGCCTCATGAGCTTGAGGTTTGTAGCTTATGTGGTCTGATGTGCAGTGCTGGAAATGCAGTGGGAGACTTCTTCATGGGCACACAGACCTAAATAGTTGTAAAAATCAATGCCTCCAAGTAAAAGTCTGTTCAGCTCTGATTTTGTTGTTTTAGGCAAACATAAATGAATATATTGTAAAAGGCTTTTCACTTCTCCTTTTTCACACTTTGCTATACCTTGCCTTAATTCTTGCTCTCATTTTGTTTTAGAAACAAGGTTGACCAAGAACTGGAACAAGATGGTATCTGTACTCCGAAATGTTAAGGCAACAATGGCCTGGCGGAAACACCAGCTCCTACGTGACTTCGATGAGGATGAGAGCCCTGTACCTGACAAATTCAAGAGAAGGGCTTCTTTGAGTTCTCTCAATACTATCCGCATGTCTCTAAGAAAACGAGTACCATTACAGCATGTAGAGCTGAATTATCACAGGACCCCGACTTGGGAAAGTCTGGAAGCAAGACAGAAGTGCCAAACTCTTCAGACTATTAAAAGAACAGCAAAAAATACTTTTGGAACAGTGTCCCAGGTACTTTGCCTTTGCAGTGGAACATGGATAGAGTTCAGTTTTTGCTTCAACTTCAGTACTAAGCTTTCTGGACTCTACCGAATGCTGTATTCCAGTCTATCTGACACACTTGCACGCTGTTATGGTTGTCACTAACTAGTAAAATCTTTAATATCCTTCCTAAAGTGTAGACAGGCAAATTATGGATCTGGCAGAACAGGGAGGAAGGCAAAAAGAAAAAATATGAGATGTAGTTTCATCAAGACTTAATTTATTACTAAAGAAATGCTTTTCCCCTACTGTATGGCAGAGCAGCCTTCACAAGGAAGGTGGGTAGAGACTGCCATTGCTTGCAAAGAATTTCTGAGAAGTGTGCAGTGCTTTGGATTTAATATTTTTTTTACTCCTCTTCCTGTACCCATACTAGTTCTTAGCGTGTACTTCATTATAGTCAATCTAAATTTGGACTGAAGAAAACTGCTAGATGGTAGCAGGGTGGCAAACTTGAGCTTGCACTTCCCTTTGGTGGAGACGTCTGATTTTAACCACATCCATGATGTGTTGGGGAGCTGTATCTTTCCTGCGTAACAGCAGCAGGAGCTCTTTTCCAGTGCCTGCTGACAAGTTCCAAGGACTGAGGGAGCAAAGGACTCCAATGTGAATGGGTACAGAGGGTTGAGAAGCATTCAGGCTAGACTAAACCCAATACAAGAAAGTAAGCTAGGGATTCAGTTTCTTGTCTTTCTGGTTCCAAAATCCAGGCTAATTGAATTCATTTAGCATAACATGTTTGTCTAATGCTTCTTTCAGAAAATACAGAAGTCTTGCCAAGGCCAAGCATGCTCGATGGTGACCTTTCCAACTGAATCCATCAGCAGCAACTCTGCAACCAGTTCTACCAAGAAAAGAAGTAATACACCTCATACCCCTTGTCATCGGAAGAGTGTTACTCCAACAGCCAGTTCAAAAGGCACCCCAAGATCTAGAAAAAGAGCCTTGCTTGAGCCAACAAGGGCATCAGAACACAAAGAAGGGAGGGGTTTCTCATCCTGGCTTGGTAAAGGTGCTGTCTCTCTCCGGAGATCAAGAAGAGCAGCACTGAAGAGCCCTTACTCATCACCTGCTTCTGCCAGCAGAAAGATGTAAGCCACATTCTTTTGTAAACTTTTTTTTTTTTTTACTATGCTTAGAGTATCTTGCAAGGTGAAAGGCAAGATAAGAGGGTTGTTATCCTCTTCCCCTGAAAGGGTGTGCTGTTCAAATAGGTAAGAAATAGTTACAAGTCCCTGTATAGACAGGGACTGAGCACTGCATAAAGCTGAAACATGAAACTTAATTTTGTGCTCTGACAAGAACTTTTTAAAAGACAGTCTGACAGGGACTGATGGTGAGAAACTAGAGACACACCCAAGTTCTTTACTGATGCCTTTCTGGTAAAGAAAAAAAGCTCTCAATACATCTCACTCCTACTTAGCTCTAACTTTTACTAAGTTGCTATTTTTATTACAAAGATACTTGGAATAGCTCTGCTTATGCTGAGGTCTTTATTGAGAGTAGAGAGACTCCTGTCTCAAAGATTTAACACAAATTACATAAAGGGATGTGAGCTAGGGAAATAATTCATAATGCTCGTGCAGGTTTTTGCTTTGGTCAAAGTTATGTGCAAAATGTGAAAGCTAGAAGCTGAATCTGAGCCTTGTGAATCTGAACCCATTGTCTGAATTGGAAGATAGCTGTCTTGGGAGTGAATGGAGATGTGAAGCAGTTGGTGAGTGGAATTAAGGGCATGACTGCTACAACCCTAAACTTCTCTGGGTGAAGCCTGGAGGTAACTAGAGTTGCTTCTAGGGTAGAGGTTTGGGCAGTGGCACCTCGTCAGTCTGTCCTGTTTGATCTTTAGTAAAGATCATTCTGCTTGTGGAGAGTTTGACTTTGAGCTGGAGTTGGTCTCCTCAGGGATTTGCCAATTAAGCGTATCTCCCAGGTATTTGAGGATGCCATTGTGCAAGAGGAGCGATAAATACTACTCAACTCTCCCTCGACTTCTAGCAATTGCCCTTATCACAGGGCAATTCCCTAAACCTCTTCCTCTCTTAGGACACTTGATGTCAAGTATTCAGTAATTAACTGTCAAGCACCTAAAATCTTCTAGAGAAAGCTTAGCATTAAATACTTCTATCTACAAAGAGGTAAGGACTTAAAATCCTATGTAATTCCAAAAATTCAATTTTTACCAATGAGACCATTTCTAGATAACTATAGGTTAAATCTTGTATTAAGTTAATGATCGTTATCTATTTAAAGTTCACTAAATCTCACTCCTAATATTTTCCCATCTGTTAGTGATATGACAGTTTCTCTCATTCGTAACTGAAGATAGTATCAACCAGGTAAAGTAGTTGTTCACTTACCTTGTCTATATGTGCATGCATCCGGGGGGAGAAAACCTGCTGTTTGGAGAGAGAAAGGCTTATTAACTCAGGCTTCTTTAAAGTATTATTATGTGGAACCTCAGGGTTCTTCTCACACAGTCACCGTGGTTGTTTCTGCTCCAGCAGATAATTGTGCAGTTGTAAAACTTCACCTCTGTATTGTGGATTAGAGAATCCCTGTGGGTTCCCAATGAACCCTAGTTGGGCTTTATACAAACAGCAGCTTTTCTCACCTCAGACTAGAAAAATACTGGTACTAATGTCTTTGTAGTTCAACCTCAGTTCTCACTGATTACTAATGAAGATCACAAAACATGACACAACAAACTATTACCCTGAGCTTTCTCATTTTACACCTTTTCTTTTCCATCCCTAGCATTGTCTTAGCAGTTTAGATGATGCTATCATAGTAGGAGCAGTTGATACCTCTACTGCTGGCATTTTTAAACACAGCAATTGTACCTAAATGAATCGGAACAGGAATTCCTTGCTGTAAGTTTCTAAACATCACTTCTAACGTCAATTCATTGAACCATTACCTGGTAAATGCCTCTATTACCTTCACTGAGATCTGTATTTTGACATTGTTATCTTCACCTGTTATGCTGGAAGTGTTCCTTTTGTTAAGGCAAAGTTACATTCTGAATAGTATGTCCTATTTTCGCAACAAAGATAGGTTTAAGACTTTGATTGCTGTAACTTTTCAGGAAAAATGAGAGCAGTTTCAGATGTTTGACCAAAGCTTTAAACAGTGATATTGAACTACTTCCACTAAGCGATTTGTTCCAGTTCACCTGCATGTGTAGGTGCATACATTGTGTCTGTCACTGGCTGGTTTGTAGGTTGCCTACTGGAATAATTATGAAATAATTTTGGAGGTGTCCCTAGAGTCTTGCATGTGACTTTCTGCTCTGGTGTCCAATTGCCGTGAGGTTTAGTGTTACAGCTCCCTTTTTAACATCTTTTCCATGAGGAAACAAACCTTGATCTCAAGCTGTTTATAATTGCCAGTTCCGTCTATGGTTCTAATGTTTTTCATTTTAATTAATTTGATTATATCACAAGAAATGCTGCTAGTTAGAGTATTGCAGTACCTAACTGGTGTACTGCTGTTTCTGCTCACTGAGGGCAACAAAATACTTTCTTGCTAGTGTTTAGAACAGTTAATACCATGAAAGTGTACAGGTCCCAGGCCTCTTCCTTGCTTCCATCTAACAGTTTTCCAGTAATTTGTGTCAAAACCAGTTAATTGACCTTACTGACTTCATGCTGTTAATGGCAGTTTTGTTCTTCTGCAGGCAACACGCAATATCAAACTACTACTATCTAATGGCACAAAACTTACGGTCTGCATGTCGATCTCAGAACTTTCTCAAGCTATTGGAAGGCGAGCGAAGTAACTCCGTCGAGCACTTGGTACCTAGACAGAGGTGGCTGTAACTATTGTTAGTTTATGAGTATATATAAAGGAGAGCTCTGTGTAACACTTGAAAGGGTACATTCTGTACACTGAACAAGCCATTAGGTTTTATGATCTTTCTTGACAAAGCAGCTCAGGACTTCCCTTCCCTTGCCTACTCGCCTCAAGGGAACAGGAGAATCAAAGTTGTACCACAGGGTGTTATCTCCTGTTGCGATGAGGGACCATCGTGAATGTGACTTTCATAAGGGTATTAAGTGCTTTGAAACTCATGTTGACCTGACCAGTGGGAATGGCAAGAGCAGGGGCCACAGGCTTAGGAAGGGTCACAGGTAACAGTAGTATTTAGGGTTTTAGTATGAGTACTTTCAGTATAGAAAGTACCAGTCCATTATTTTGAAAGCCTGAAATTTTTTTTTTTCTTTACAAAACAACCCAAAAATTAAGCATTGTGTTTAACTGGAAGTTAACGTAACAGAAGTGGCTTGAGTTCTGACCACAACTGCCATTCCAAGGCAACAGGTTTCTGTGGAGTCACTCACACCACAAGAGGAGCCTCCTTAGGACTCTTAAGAATTGCTATTAGATTGGTCTAGCTAATCCTATTAGAGTTTATTCGATGAAGTATACTAAGCATTTGATACCTATATTTTGCTTATAATTACTTCTAAAAAAAAAAGCACGACACATTAATTTGACAAGCCTTTTTCGGTAGGTGATTCAGTTTAACAAAGTTCAGTCTTTCAAACTAAAGCAAAGATTTCTCAAGCTTCTAGAATTCACCAGCAGGGCTGTTTTCTATGGTAGCAGCTTTGTGCAGGTTTCTTGGATTCACTCTAAGATGAACCTTCAAACAAAAGATTGATGTGGGAAACTTTGCTCTATGCTTTTAGGACATACATGTAATTTAGCAAAACTGTAACTATTAAAATTTTAATGGTATTAAGAAAAGAGATGGGAAGCAGTCATTTTAAATTCTGATTTATATGTAAGTAATATGTAAGTAATGATTATAAGCTTCCCAATTTCTTCTTGTCAAACTAGACTGTTTTAAAGTAATGAAACAGTTAATGAGGGCTGGAAACACGAACACAACCCTGACTTCCAGACTTTCAGGAGACAGAGCTTTAGTTTGTGTTATTTCTTGATAGTTTTGTGTGTTTTTTCTGTTGTGGCTTTAGTTGTGGGTTTTTTTAACCACCTTTCTATATGGAATGGTATCTTGAAGTTAATCTTTGCATGTACTGAAACTACTTCTATAAAGCTTTCACAAAGATGGTGTTTCATCATGGAAATATTTTCTTATGAGTTTTCAAAATGAAGAAGGTTTAGAGTTTTGTGAAGAGTCAACCTCCAGTCGAAGTATTATTTCAGACAGTCAGATGTATTAAACAGCCTCTATTTATACTGCTTCCACTGGCTACTAGGACACGTACAATGATTCATCACTGGTATGAAAAACAGTGACACTGCTTAAAGGCAAGGAAATTTTTATTTAAGTGAGTAGTTTGTCATAAGATTTTAAAAACCAGCTCACATCAAAATCTATACCAGTTGTAGAAATCTTAACTCCTTATTTCATATTAAGAAATTCATTATTGTACACTTCTGAATCTTTACAAGGCAGCCATAAGAAATATAAACATTTGTCACCAGATAAAACCTTCTCACTGACAAACAATATTTAAAAGTACGCACTTAATAAAACTATAGACTGAAAGAACATGTACAATTTCAAGTTTCCTTGTATGAATTCAGTTGTAAGTGGACTGCCCCCTTCCATCCCCCTCAAATAGAAAAATAAGTTATGCGGAAGGCTTGGGGTTCTGTGAGAGGACTGCCATTCCGGGCCCTACACCAGTCCTCCCAGAATAACCTTATCTTTAAAGCTTGCAATCTGTGAATTATGTTTCAACCTTCTAATCTCAGGTATATACTATCTCCTAACACATCACTGTAAAC